>VZSZ01000011.1:0-36019 GCA_013398815.1 Ibidorhyncha struthersii | reverse complement strand
TCCCTTCCAACCCTGACGATTCTGTGATTCTGTGAGACTGATTAATTTTGAAGATGTGCTTAGAATTGCTTTGGACAAAGAAGAGAAAAGAAGAAACCAGAAAACACAGAAAGAAGCTTGAAACTCGGTAGGTTTTTGAGCAACATGAAATTCAAGTTAAACAGAAGGTTATTGCTCTGCTCAAGAGATGATACAAATGGGAGAAATCATAGACAGCAGAGTGAGAAGGCTGATTAAAAAAAAGACTGAGCCACAAGAATATGATCAGCAATGTGGTAATGACCTTTAAGACTAGAAAAAAATGGTCCAGACTTCAACAGCGTGGCATATGATATCCTAATACATCAGAGTAGTGTTTTATTATAGCATTTTATAATTTCATTCTTAAGTCTGTAATCCAATATGCACCCAAAATCTCCGTCTTGTAGAATAAGAAAATAGAGATGTACTGCAAGCAAAGAGCCTCACTTACGTAACAGGATTCTGGGATTCTGAGGGTGAATTTAATAATCCTCACCACTGCCAACATTATCTTCCCTCTCTAAAAGCATACACTGAAAAATTAAACACTTTCATATTACCTGAACTAAAAGGCATCACTGACTGTTTCATCCATGAAGGGTGATGGCACAGCTTTCACTTGATGGAAAAATAAGATTTTCATACCTCATCAATCTTTCACACTTCAGAAGGAAACATACTGTAGCAGCCAACCTTCACAGGTGAAGTACACCACCCAGCATGTCTGACACCAAAGCTTAAAGTGTGCGTAGCAGACAGTCTTCATAAAAACACTGGTTATCCAAGACAGAGCAGTCATTCACATCTTAGTTGCTCTCTGTTAATTCCTAGGCATCTTTCGTTTGCAGTGTGGGACAGTCAGATGCAAGAATCTGAGAAATCCTAGTCTGCAAGTGATCTATACTCTTAAGATGGAAATGAAAAATTGTATAAGATCTGATAAGCAGCCTTTAAATGGTGATACTTTGGCTGTGCACAGCACTCTGCTTGTAGACAAAAGTTCTGTGCAAACGGTCAGTAGTGAAGGTTCGGACCAAATGATTGATATTGGGGATCAAAATCTGTCATAAATAGCCAGAGCAGTCTTCCTTCCACATAATCACAGAATCTCCTAAATCGGAAAAGACCTTTAAGATCATCTAGTCCAACCATTAACTTAACACTGACAAGCCCACCACTAAAACCATGTCCCTGAGCACTATACATAACGCTTAAATACCTCCAGGGATGGGGACAACACCACTGCCATGGGTAACGCGGTCCGATGCCTGATGACCCTTTCAGTAAAGAAATTCGTCCTAATAGCCAATCTAAACTTCCCTTGGCGCAACTTGAAGCCATTTCCTCTTGTTCTATCACCTATTATTGGACAGAACAGGTCCACTCCCACCTCTCTGCAACCTCCTTTCAGATAGTTGTAGAGAACGATAAGGTCTCCCCTGAGCCTCCTCTTCTTCAGGCTAAATGGCCCCAGTTCCCTCAGTTGTTCCCAATAAGACATGTGCTCCAGACCCCTCACCAATTTCATTGCTCTTCTTTGGACATGCTCCAGTGCCTCAATGTTCTTCCTGTGGTGAGAGAACCAAAACTGAACACAGTACTCAAGATGAGGCCTCACCAGTGCTGAGTACAGGGGTAAAATCACCTCCCTGCTCCTACTGGCTACACTATTCTTGATGCAGGCCAGGATGCCACTGGCTTTCTTGGCCACCTGGGCACACTGCTGGCTCATGTTCGGCCAGCTATCAATCAACACCCCCAGGTCCCTCTCTGCTGAGCAGCTTTCCAGCCACTCCTCCCCAAGCCTGTAGCGTTGGCGAGGGTTGTTCTGGCCAAAGTGTAAGACCCAGAATTTGGCCTTATTGAAACTCATACAGTTTGCCTTGGCCCATTGATCTAGTCTGTCTAAATCCTTCTGCAGTGCCTCCCTACCCTTAGGCAGATGAACAATTCCACTCAGCTTAGTGTCATCTGCAAATTTACTGAGNGTCTTTACTAAAGTCCAGACAGACAGCATCCACAGCTTTTCCCTCATCCACTAAGCAGGTGTCCATGTTGCAGAAGGAGATGAGGTTAGTCAAGCAGGACCTGCCTTTCATAAACCCATGTTGACTGGGCTGGGTGTCCAGTTGTCCTATGCATACTGCGTGATGGTACTCAGGATGATCTGTTCCATCAGCTTCCCTGGCACCAAAGTCAAGCTGACAGGCCTGTAGTTTCCTGGATCCTCCTTCCGGCCCTTCTTGTAGATGGGTGTCACAATGGCTAGTTTCCAACCTGCTGGGACCTCCCCAGTCTGCCAGGACTGTTGGCATATAACCAGAAATAGGTGGCGTATAACCAGAATTCTGTGCTACTTCTCTTTCTGTCCTCAACAGGAGGTCAGCTGAGGAAGTCTGGAGAAGAAAGAAGCACACAAATGTATTAGAGAGTAATAAAACTCTAGATTCCTCTTTCTGATGTGTATATACAATTAAACTGTTATTATTCATATAACTAAAAAAGATATCTATGTTTCATTGGAGTGTATCACAGTCTCCACATACACATACAAACCTAAACAAAGATACAAATATGCAGTATTCAAAATCATGCTAAGCATAAACAGTATAGGATTTTTCTTTACCTCCTGTTTTAGCAGGTTTTTCCTACCCCTTACTTATTTTGTAATTTACTGCCTTCCTATAAAAAGTGACTGAAGTTTAGCCATTAGAAGTCATGTTCCACTCTGTGTTAATGAACATACAGTATTTCTGAAAATCAGCATTTAGATATATTCTACAATTGTTAATAGCTCTATTGCCTGACTGTTGGTAGTTGTAATGCTATTGGCTGCTTATTATTTTCTTTTTGATAATAGCATTAACATTTTTCTCTGATCATTGTGTATATATCCCTGCATTTCAATCTGGCTAAATTATACATGATATACATGTATTTTCTAATAAGGTTATTCATGTCATCACCAAATATGAGGGTCCAACCATTCCTCGGGTATATTAAATAATAATACTACATTATGAAAGTTCAATACACCTATTTTGAACAGGCTTAGTGGCTTAACCCCAGCCAGCAACTAGGACTATGAAACCTCTCACTCCCCCCTGCCTTCCCTCACGAAAGGGTAGGGAGAAGAGGGATAAAAAGAGGGGAAAGGGAAAAAAAAAACCCTCGTGGGTTGAGTTAAAGACAGTTTAATAGAACAATAATGGAAAATGAAAGTAATAGAAGAAGTGATAATAATAATGGTAAAAGAATATACAAGACACAAGTCACTCTCACTGCCCAGTGAATTGGTTGCCCAGCCCGACCTGAGAAATTATCACAGATCCCCACCCCCTGGCCAACACCCATATATATACTAAGCATGCCGTCTATTATACAGATTATTCCATTGCCCATTCCATTTTTCTTTCTATGCTCCTTCTCAGCTTCTACGGGAAGTTAAAAAATGTCCTTCACTAGTAAAAACATCACTTAGCAACAACTAAACCAATAAGCATTATTGACATTCCTTTCATGCCAAATCTAAAAACACAGCAATCACTAGAAAGAAAATTAATTCCTTCCTTGCTGAAACCAGGACAACAGGCTACCAAGTTTTGTTCCTTTGCAGAGCAACTCCTGTAAATCTAGATTGGTAACTGCTTTGGTTCTTATCCTGCTTCATTTTTTATCCCTTTTGCGTTACTTTTTCTGTTTAAAAAAGGAAAAAGATAACTTAAGGAGCACACTGGGTTTTTTTTGAAATTACCAAAACTTGGATTTGTACTTGTTAAATTTGTTTAGAGCCTTTGAAACTCTTTTGAACCTTTTGCTTAAGACTTGACTGTAAGGATCCTGCATTTTTAATCTTCCTTTTATGTGAGATTTAGAAAAGTTACCCTTCTGCTCACTTACCTTGTGAAAAGAAACAAGGATAGACAATACATGAGAGAATATATACTTATAGAGAGAGTATATATTTATATATACAGGTTTGTAAGCAGAATCAAGTCCTCTTCAGAAACAACTGTAATGCAGATTTCAAAGCACTGACTTGGGATATATAAATGTAGATTCATCACCACTAGCTCAGGTGTGGCATTATTCAAGTCAGACTCCTGAGGTTCATGGTGGACTTGGATTGAAAGCAGACTGAATCTGCATTTGTGTTTGCTTAGGATGCAGCCAGAATAGCCTTACGTCAGGCTACAAAATGTGCTAGATGTGCTATCATCTACACACTGTAAGAGGACATGTTTTCAATACTCTAAAGACTATTGAAAATTTTCTCAGGCAAATTTTTCTGTCATGTATGGTGTATCATCTGTGAGGTGTTATAAACAAATTATATAAAGATTTTTATGGGATAAATTTATATTATTAGTGTAAGATATGTTCTTGCATCTGGAAAAATTTGCTTCTTCTCCTTCTGCCTTTGCAATGATTTCAGCAGCTCCAGTATCAAGAGTAAGTTAAGGATCCAGCATCAGAAAATGAACAAGTGTTTGCCTGTATTCTTTGCATCTGGCTGAGTCAGATGGAGGTGAAAATAAAGATAATTTCAGCTGAATTAGCTACAAATGGAAAATTGATCACTGAATGCTGAAAATCAATAAATCATAGTCACTGTAGTAATTTAGTCTCTATGGCTACGAAGTTACACAACAATACAATACTAGTCCCTGAATATTAGGTATGTGAGAAGCTTCCTGGCTCAAAACACTAGTATAAATGTTGCTTTACTCTTTGGAAAGAACTTGGTGATATTTTTCCTTACTTTTTTTCCTGAATATGAGAGATTTGCGAAGTTTGGAATACATAATTTCTGGACTGCATACCTTCTGAAGAGGGAGGGAAATCAGGCTACCTAGGCAGTGGTAAAGTATCTTGAGGCAGCTCTAGATGGTTTGAGAAAAGGGCCTGAGAAAGTCATTATCTAAATATGACCTTTAAAAAAGAGATTGAGAAACAGAAGAGCATTTCTACATTAAATGTTCTTCAAATCCTTGGCAAAAAAGGTACAGGTGTAGTATATAACTTCTGGCATTAGAAGAGTTACTATTATTAGGAGTACTGTCCTCCTTAGCTGGAGCAAAATTACTCTGTTAACTTCTCAGATTTTCCTTATGAAAAAATCTATGAAACTCTACCCTTTAATAGCTGAACAACTGGAAATATATCATAATGTACACTAAGATACTTTAATCATCTTTGATCTTTCCCCCCTGTTTTCAAAGCTTTTTCTTAGTTTTAGGGTCTATTTGCAAAAGCGTATTTCACTGAAATAAATTGGGTATTGTTAAGTTAAAAAAGAATATCCAGCAGAGAATTAAGAGAAAAAAAGAAGCTAGGGTGCAAAGTCTGGTGAGTTAAATTCAAAGCATGGAACTCTTTTAAACCATAAGGGTCAACTCATAAGAAAATAAAACAGTGGAAATATCTTGTAGTCATTTTAAAAATCAAATTCTTAAGACATTCAAACGTACCTGTTGGAATTAATTATTTTATCCAGGTGAAATCCAAGTGCTCAAGTGAAATCAATATAGGCAGCACATTATTCCTAGAATCATAGAATCATTTAGGTTGGAGAAAACCTTTAAGATTATTTATATATATATTATATATTAATATATCTAATTATTAAGATATTCATCTGAAGGTCACAATTATGAGATCACAAACTGGATAGATATTATTTTCTAATATTATTCCTTTCCAGCAAAGAATTTGGAAAACAACATAAATTAACTAAGTGGTCTTGATGTGGATCGCATTGTAACTTCTATTACTATTGTATCATGGAATCCTTAGATTTAAAATATAATCCCAGAATGTGAGATGTTAGGAGTTACCATAGCCCATTGATCTAACATGGGAGAGAAGGTACTTCTGGGGAGTGTGGATTCCCTTCAAGTGGACTGACTATGTGTGTATGAATATTTCTACGACCTTAAAATGTCTTTAAGCCAGTAAACACCTGCTATGTTCACAGTGTAAATACACCAGATAAATCTATTCCATTAGATTGGTGTATACATGTTCTTTTTGGCCTTTACTTATTATGGGCCTAGGTATATTTATTGCATTTCAAATTTTAAGGTGGTCTTATTTCTTTAATTTATTAGGACCTTTGAAGGTGAATGTAGGTAGCAAACTCCCACAACAAATATTTTCAGGGAGAATTTGCTAAAAGATTGCCTGTTCCCGATTTGGAAGCTATATTTTTGTGGAGAATTAACAGAAATCCATTAGTTTAATCAAAATTTGCTAGTTTTGAAGAAGCAGCATTTGTTTTAAAGAAGTGTTTGGATATTAAAATACCATAAAAAATTGTATTATGAACAGGGAAATAATTCAGGTGACTAGACTAGTCAAAACTCTTATAATTTGGATTGTCTCAACTCAAAGGGGATTTTCATATTAGACAAGGAATTTTAAATATGTCAGCTATTTTTTAAAAGAATATAAAGGTTTCTGACTGCAAAAGTATGTGAAAAGTATTTTATTCATTTAGGTTTGCTACATAAAGAAAAAATATTTCCTCTGGACTGACAGTTAATACCACTGAATGGTAAAAGTATTTACAGGTATAATTATGTCTCAGTTGTCCTGCAGGCTGGTCAACCCTATTATTATTTCAATCTGTATAGAAGATGACTGAAATAAGGGTAGATATTTACCATTTAGTCTTTTAATTTTGGCCTGTTTGTTTACGTAACTGTATTGAACAATCTTGGTGATCAGAGAATTTTATTTTCTGAAAAACAAACTAATTTCAAAAGTTTTGAACAATATTGCACTGAAAATGTTTTGGCTTTTCTTATGAGATTTATAAATTTTTCTTCCTATAGGAAGCGAGGTTTACATGACCTTTGTAATCTGAAAACTTTTGGACTCGAGTTCAAAAGAACACTTGCAGGAGAAATATTTAAAAGCTTTAGTTTCAGGCAAGATTTCATGTTTTCCACTTACCCTCTGGCCAAAGTCAATTCAGAAGGTTTTGCGGAATTTGTGTTTCTAAAACAAAGATTCTTGATTTCTGAGTGTAATTTTTTTCTTCTTGCTGGATTTGTTGAATTTTAGAATCTGTCGTAACCAGCACATCTTAAATGGAAACAAACATTAAGACAGATTTTCATGTCTTTACATGGTGTATGGCACATAGGTTAATTAGAAAGGTTAACTGCTGTGCATTTTATACTGATTTTTTTTTTTTTTTCCACTCCATTCCTTTCTCCTTAGGAGAAAAATCTAGATATAGGCCAACAATATTTTAAAGTCATAAAAAGATCAATACTGCCAATAAAAAGTTGTATTTCCTTGTATTTTTAAACAGCGGTTTCATCAGTGTTGTCATTTTATATTGACTGTTTTTTCTTTAATATCTTAATTGATAGTTGCTACAAAGACTTGCCTATTTCCTTTCGGTTTCTTTCCTGGTTTTGGCTTTTTTTTGACAAGCCATCTTTCAGTTGTTGCTGTTTCCTAGCTTTTGTTCTCACCTTCTATTTTAGGATGAAAGAAAAAATGATTAGAGAAAACTGTTTTCCTGTGTGAAATGCACAACCTTATTGAGAGCTGTTCTCCATAATCACAGCTTTTGGAGAAGCCTACAAGCAACAGACATGTAAGAAATTACTTTTTGACAAATAAAAATATAAATAGAAATATGAAGAAGATTTATAAAAGCTCTAGTCTAGTTTTATCTTTTGGCATTGCTCAGAATTTTAGTTCTTCTCACCTGTGAAACACTTTCTACCTTAGTCTTTAAAATAGACTTTTTAAAAGTTTTTGCAAATAACTGCTATAGATCTTGCTTTCTTCACTGCCATTCTTTAGAACTATTCCAACTACATATTTTTTCCTAAAGTAAAGGAAAACAAAGTCCGGTTGTATTCACTTTCTGGGCCTCATTTCTGGCTGCAGCTTTGGGGAGCTGTTGCACCTCCTAGTTCTCAGGCTGACAGCTACAGCAGCCCTGCCATCATCCAAGATAGTTTAACCCACAGTTCTTTCCACTGTGGAGACTCCCCTACCCGAAGGTGCACAGCGTATTTTAGGTAAGACTGAATAAAATTTGCTGGTGGCAGTTCACAAAGAGCATAAGTTAGACGCTGTCAGCCACCTCGCTTTAGAGCATATGAGGGTTTAAAAGTGTGGAAGCAGGCTGTTTGGTGCTGTCTGATCTCAATGCCAGAGAACAGCCCTGAGCACGTTTAGTTTACTCATGTAGGCATACTGATGTAGCATAATTTACTAAGGTATGGCTCCCACTTTCTAGCTTGGCTTTCTCATTATGCTACTGTCAGGTTCTCTTCTGTATTCACAAATATTACATTTATGGGTATACAGCAGCCCGGATTAATTCAAGGAGTGCACTGGGAGTAAGAGGCACTTGGACAATGCCCTTAGCAGCACGCTGACTTTTGGTCAGCCCTGAATTGATCTGGTAGTTGGACTAGATGATCAATGTAGGTCCCTTCCAACTATTCTGTTCTGTTCGGTTCTAGTCTAACCTAGTCTAGTCTAATCTAGTCAGTCTTCAGACTTACCCTATTTTGGTGTTTCTAATCAATTAATATTACCATTTAACTATTTACCAATCTGGCTCCTATGAGCCCCAGGAGGGCCATAAACCCTGCATTTTATATCAAAACACACTTGCGGTGTTGGACATGTCAATTACAGTGTTGGATGTAGGCACCTAATTTCTTAAGCGTGCATGGCCAAACACTCAGAATCTTTTCAATTGCCTGTAAGAGTCTGTTGAAATAAATAACTCAAAGATTTTATCTAAGAATTTGGCCATAACAACAGCTCATGCTAAATTCCTGGCCCGTATCAACAGATGCGTTTTTATTTTATTTTTCCATTCTGAATGATCTCCATTCTTCTTAACTAATATTCAATATGAAGTATGTAATCAATGAGCTATGATGTGATTAAAATCTTGAGAGGATCTACATGTTAAGTGTAAGATATCATGGTAACAGATCAGTAACTAGATATATTCACTGAATGTGTCAGTGAATTTGAACACTTTAATGCCATGCAGAAATCCAATACTATCTTCCATTATCTTGTCTGAGTTCTTCCCAGTTTCCCTTTCAATTTCTTTTTTTAACTTTTTCCCTCTCTGAGCATATATGTAGAATAGCACTCAATTTAGTTGTCTTGACATGCGTAGGCTTTTACAGCTCTCTTTTAAATGACAGCATGTTCATGCTCTTGTAAAGGATACAATGCAGGAAAACTGACTGTGAAGGTTATAGCAATATTTCGATAATACTTTGAACAGTATTTAGTCATAGGATCAAATAAAAACTAATGCACTTTCAGAGAAGAAAACACCCCCAGAGGCTTTAAAATAATAAAAAAAGGTATATCTGTACAGTAACTCAAATTTCTCAGTTGTCATCCTTTATATTTAGACAATTTAAGTATGATACACTCTGTAGAAGTAAAGTCAAAGATGTTGTCCTCCAGACAGGGTTGTTGTTTTGGACCTGTTTATAGATAACAGATGAAATAGCTTTACTGCTAGTCAGAAAGGACCCAATCCTCATGTTCCTACTTAACTTCAGAGGGACAACATATAAGAAAGAGTTAGAAGATCAGGCCAAAAGGCATCTTCCTAGGATTGACCTGCTTTCAAGGAATGGGTGGTGATACAGTTGGAGTTTTAGATATTCTAGTGACTCTATATCATAATTTTAACAGTGGGGCAGTTGCTGCTTGTTTTAAAGAGTTTATAAAAATACTTTTTATCAGGATTTTAATGAACAAATGCATGTCAGACAATATTTGGCTGGCAAATTATGCCTGAAAGTTTTTATTCTTCTTTTAGAAACAATAACTGTTGAATACCTAGAAGAAAAAATGTCCAAAACGGGCTGACAGGTGGTTGACGTGATTATTTTCAGAAAGACTTCTCAAGTACAATGTGATTTTATATAGGATCCATTGAATTGGATTAAGTTACTACATCGGAGTTTGTCAGCTGACTTCACTATCTCTTTTTTCAGTGTTAACTCAGATATATACGTACAGGATGACTATGTGCGTTACAGGCATAGTCTTTAAATTGTGATGGGCCTCCAGATTTAAGGTCTGATCCATGAGTCCGTGAGAATTAAGTTTAACCAAAACATTTGCCTTTTCACATATCTTATATGGAAGTTTTTTTCCAAGTAGCTCCCCAAAGTTATGAATGAATCTTTAAGGTTATAATATCGGTCCAAATAGGAGAGGATGGATTGACTTGTCCAGGCATATTTTTTTTCCTTCTTTAAAATTTTTGTCACTCTTAAGAGCTTATCTTGCTCTTCTGTTACTCTTGTTTTGATGGTGGACAACTGTGCACTGAGGAATTTTCCATAGTTTTCTAAAATTTTCCTGAAGAAATGAGAAAAGAGAAAAAGTGAATGTTATTAACAAAAGTGGAAAGGAATTTCACAGATGAAAATGTATTTTCCAGTGTAATGCTTATCTCTGTCAAGTATTAGAAAATGGCTGCAGGCAATGGTGTTTCTTAGGCCAGCATTTTTTACAATAGAATAACTGGAAAATCTAAATATAGAAGTCAATTAACTCTAAGCGGAACATGAGTTATTGCCTGACCTTGTCTCAGTCAGTTAAATGATATATGTTGGTCACAGAGGAGATTTCTCAGAAGTCACTTCGCAGCAGTACAGGACCATAGTGAATTGTCTTCTGCAGAGATTGACTGAAAATCTATGCCACTTGAATTAAAAGGCATAGCTGATGGGTTGATCTCACCAGTATCGTGGAAAACCTTAAAAATATTATTCTATTTTCTGGATTCTGACTTCTATCGCAGCATACAGCTCTGGGTACGCTGTGCATCAGATTTTCATTTTGGTTAAGGGGTGAAGTATGTAGGTTCTGGTGTAGCAATGAATATATCTATTTATGATTACATACAAGTAAAGCCTTTTATCAACAGTAAGGTCTTTATTTTGCAATGGTTGTCTGTAAAAGGAGGTAAGAAGGTTCAACCTTTTTTCATACTTAAGTAACCATTTAGTATGTCTTTGTATTCCCCACTGCTAGGGGTTAGTAACAATGATGTGCATTGACTGTTCAAAATTTTCATCTTATCTTTAAAACAGAACAAAGCAGAGTTATTGATTTTTCTCAGGACATATTGTACCTTTAGAGCTTGCTTTCTAATTGATCAGCAATTCATTGTATGATCAAAAGAGCTTAATATCAAATTTCTGAACAGTTAACCGACATGAACTACTAAGTTTATTCAATAAGCATTGTATTTTTTCTATGCCATTTCTCTAATGTTGATGTGCTTTTTCAAATCCATTAACACTGTAACTGACAGTTTTAATCACAACAGGCACCCCTTCAGAATTCTTGAAAGAATAAAAACTAGAGTGTATTTACCTCTTTTGCTAATATAATTCCTTCAGTGATGAATATTCAAATATATGTACAGCTGAGATATATATTCTTCTAATTAGAATAATTTTGATCAAATTAAACAAATATAGAAAGTTATTCTTTATTCATTCTCTCACCTAATATGTCAATATTTTCAAATAGTGTTCTTATTTTTGTATTTGAGAAGTCAAAGCTTAAAAAGCTCATTAAGTTTCTTACTTATTTAGGGCATATATTCACCACTGACTTCTGTTTTCAAAAGGCAGATCATTGGCTAGATAAAGACAATCTTGTAGGCCCCAAAACAGGACAGGTCAAACTCAAGCCAACAGACATGACAAATCCAAGGGGAAATGCTCTAGTCTAAACAAACGTAGTTCAAAGGACTTGTTCTTGATTTACCAGATCTTACTAAACAGCTTACCTAGCTGTCCACCCATTTGTGCCCCTGTCCAAATATTTTATACACTTAGATCTGTTGACATGAAACCTATGTGATACTGTCTAGACCAGTTCAAACAAAACAATAGAAATCAGCATAGTAAATTTGAATAGGTCTTTGATAACCTTGATGATTCTAACTGTATCTTCTAAGTTACCTTTTATACTTAAGAATTTAAACGAGCATTCATGCTTCTCCAGTACTTTATTATGTTAGAACAAACTTAGCCAGGTTGCTTTCCAAGTATATTGTATCTATTCACAGTTATGAAGAAAGAGTATAAGTTCTGTATATGCAAATTTTAATTTATAGCTTAATATTAAAAACTTTTGTAGCTTAATTCTAAAAGTTACAGTTTCAGTTATCAGTTTCAGCCAATGAAACATTGCTCATCAAAGCAATATGTTTATAACACTTAATATACTATATTTTTTCACACACTGAATTCTTTTTTTTCAGGAATAACATTTACAGGTAATTACAGACAGAAAAAATGGAGGAGAAATACAGAAACATTGGCAGAAATGAAGAATAGTATAATAATTATTTCTATAAATAAGTCTGAGCAGCAAGTTTTGTAGTCAACAAAACAAGATGGGTTGAAAAAACAGTCGAATGAAAGTAAATGTTAAAAAGCATTTCTTGATTATTTTCTGTTAGCACTGTTGCAGTAGTCAGTCTTGAGAAATAATTCAGTTAGACAGTGCTTTTATTAATTCATGTAATAGTGAAGGGGGTCCTCCATGTGTTTCAGCATAGCAGAAAGATTAAATAGCACTGAGTTATGGAATGTCATTGTAGAACTGATTCTAGAGAAAATAAAAATAAAGGCAAGATTGAATTAAATGGAAATGGATGAGCTGAAAGCTGTTTCCAGCTTCAAAAGCTTCAAAAATAGCTCGAGGTCACCCAAATCTGAGTTTCGCTCTGAACAAAGTATTTCTGTATTTGTGTATACCCCTGTATTCCCTTCCATTTTATTTTATATTTCTGTCATCAAGCACCTATACAGACTTAAAGAAAGTAATCCTTATAACCAAAAAGAAACAATGAAGTTTTACATTGAGGACTGGTTTTAGATCCATGTGTGTGGTGTTTTTTCACACTCACAAAAGAATAAAAAAAAAAAAAAAGCAGGAATAATTAAAAAAATAACAAAACAGACACCATGAAAAAATGAGCACTATCAAATTCAGACTTGGTAATTGCCACATGATTGCTTCAACAAGGTTTTGCTCAGTACAGCCACAGGTTTCCTGGAGTAATTGAGATTAATCTGATTAATAAGGTGATTTCTTGCACCAGGGTTTTGTTGATTGTTTTTGGTATTTTTTTTCGTTTTTGTTCAGATTGAATTTGGAACAAACTAATGTATATTTCATTGGACTTCTGATTGCATTTTCTTTCCAAATGAAATTGTGAAGGAAAGGATTTGATTTACTAGCTTGAAAGATGAGACGTCATGTACAATTTGTATGTTCCAAGATAATTTTATGGGTACAAATACTTGAAATTATAAATGTTCTAATATCGATCTGTAGAGACTATACAATGAAAGATCAATAACATACCTCTCTTTCAGTAAGATAGATAAAAACTAGCTGAAGACATATACAAATATAAACACTCAAATTAGGAAAATTAAGCAAAGTAGTCACCACTAGGAAGTGGGTGAAGCACAAAAGAAATTGGTATTTCTTAATTTGTTACTTTGAGTTCTGAAGGAGTAAATTGCCAATGAAACAAGGCATGGCTCTCACTGTAATAAGAATCTTAAGTATTAACAGGTGTGGATGTTTTTTCGGGACAAAGAGTTCATCAAACACACACTCTTCTCATCCCATAGCTCTGGCTTTGCTTCACACATTCCTTCTATTTCTGTTTGTCTCAATGCCAGGTTCTTTTTCTTTCCTCAGAAGTCCTTCCAAACATCATTGCCTACCTCTGCACAAGCTCATCCATGATTTTGGCTCAAGATTTTTCTGCATTTTCTCTGTACTGGGGTTTGTACTTTCTGCTGTTAAAATGATAGAATTTAAACATTGACTGTTGTAGAAATTTTCTTATAAAAGGCCAGAAATGCTGGACAAAAGTCAACCATTGTAAATGGGATTCATGTAGAATAAAAGGATTGATCCAACAGTCATTCACAGTTTCTGGAAAATTTGTGGTTGGTATGATAATGTGCTGACATATCAGCAGTGGGAGAAAAACTTACATAGCTGAAATGTTCAAATGTGCTTTCATCAACAAACATAAATAACATACATCGGTTCTTGAACACAGTTATTATCCGAGAACTAGGAAATTTATATTTCCATTGGCTGAACTAATCCCTTTGTCCAAGCCTATGAAATGAGTCTGCTTTTCATTTGACAGTTCATGAAGGCCTACAAAGCTGGATAATGTAATGAATTCATAACTGTTGCCTGGAGAAATTCTACTAGAGGCATTTTTGTGCCATGCTTTGACTGAAGTGGTATGTCAAATCAGCCAAGGATGAGGGCATGAAACACGCTGAACACATTTTCTGATGTAATGCTAATTAAACCCATACATGGTGAGCCAGACATATGGTAGAGACAGATTACATGAATATTTAGTCAGCTACTATCTAGAATCATAGAGTATTCTAGGTTGGAAGGGATCTTTAAGATCGTTAAGTCCAACCATCAACATAACATTGCCAAAACCCACCACTAAACCATATTCCTAAGCACCACATCTACTTGTCTTTTAAATACCTCCAGGGATGCCAACTTCACCACTTCCTTGGGCAGCCTGTTCCGATCCTTGATAACCTTTTTCACGAAGAAATTTTTCCTAATGTCCAATCTAAACCTCCCCTGGTGCAACTTGAGGCCATGTCGTCTTGTCCTGTCACTTGTTACTTGGGAGAAGAGACTGACACCCACCTCTCTACAACCTTATTCAGGTCTCCCCTGAATCTCCTTTTCTCCAGACTAAACAACCCCAGTTCCCTCAGCTGCTCCTCATAAGACTTATTCTCTAGATCCTTCACCAGCTTTGTTACCCTCTCTGGACCCTCTCCAGCACCCCAATATCCTTCTTATACTGTGGCACCCAAAATTGAACACAGTACTCAAGGTGTAACGTCACCAGTGCTGAGTACAGTGGGACAATCACTTCTCTTGCCCTGCTGGCTACACTACTCCTGATACAGGCCAGGATGCCATTGGCCTTCTTGGCCAGCTGGGCACACTGCTGGCTCATGTTCAGCCAGCTGTCAATCATCACCCCCAGCTCCTTTTCTGCCAGGCAGCTTTCCAGCCACTCCTCCCCAAGCCTGTGGCATTGCATGGGGTTGTTGTGGCCCAAGTGCAGGACTCGGCACTTGGCCTTGTTGAAGCTTATACCATTGGCCTCAGCCCATCAATCCAGCATATCCAGGTCCTTCTGAAGAGCCCTCCTACCCTCAAGCAGACCAACACTCCCACCTAACCTGGTGTCATCTGCAAACTTACTGATGGCATTCATAACCTCCTCGTCGAGATTATTAATAAAGATATTAAACAAGAGAGGCCCCAATACTGAGCCCTAGATGTACTAGAGAAAGAAGCTTTCTCTTTATATATTTAACTCGTGCCCCACGGAGGCAGCAGACTTCCCTGAGATGTTAGTCTGGTCTGAATATTAGTGAGCTAGTGCATAGAAAAAGATAATTGAATTCTCTGGCTTGGGAGAGAAGCCACTTTTATGTTACCCAGGTTTGTTCACCTAACTATATATAAAATTGTACCAGGCTTAACCGATGCGTGCCAGGTCTGTCACCCTTTATTATGAAAGAGCCAACAGGATGGTGATACCATATTAGCATATTAGCTGGACTCACTCCAATAGGTCCTTGTCTTTTCTGTGCTTAGGACTCCACAGTTGGACACAGTACTCCAGGTGGAGTCTCACCAGAGTGGACTAGAGGGGCAGAATCACCTCCCTGAACCTGCTGGCCATGCTTCTTCGATGCAGTCTAGGATGCGACTGGTTTTCTGGACTGCAAGCATACATTGTCAGCTCACGTCCAGCTTTTCATCCACTAGTACCCCCAAGCCCTTCTCGGCAGGGCTGCTCTCAATCCCTCCATCCTCCAGCCTGTATTGATACCAGGGGTTGCTCTGACCAAGGTGCAGGACCCTGCTTTTGACCTTGTTGAACCTCATAGGGTTCACATGGGTCCACTTCTTGGTCTTGTCCAGGTCCCTCTGGATGGCGTCCCATCCCTCAGGTGTGTCAACTGCATCACTCAGCTTGGTGCCATCTGCAAACTTGCTGAGGGTGCACTCGATGCCACTGTCTATGTCATTGATGAAGATATTGAACAGTACTGGTCCCAATACAGAATGCTGAGGGACGTTGAGCCGTTGACCACTACCCTCTGGATGTGATCATCTAACCCGTTCCTCATTCACTGAACAGTCCACCCATCACATCTATCTCTCTCCAAATTAGAGAGAAAGACAATGTTAGGGACTGTGTCAAAGGCCTTACAGAAGTCCAGATAGATGACATCCATAGCTCTTCCCTTGTCTACTGATGTAGTCCCTCCACCATAGAAAACCATGAGGTTGGTCAGGCAAGACTTGTTCTTGGTGAAGCCATGCTGGCTGTCTTGAATCACTTAGCTGTCCTCTGTGTCCTTTAGCATAGCTTCTAAGAGGATCTGTTCCATGATCTTCACAGGCACAGAGGTGAGGATGACAGGCTGATAGTTCCCAGGGTCCTCCTTTCTACTTTTTTTAAAAATGGGTGCAATGTTTCCCTTTTTCCAGTCACCGGGGACTTCACCTGACAGCCATGACTTTTCAAATATTGTGGAGCATGGCTTGGCAACTACATCAGCCAACTCCCTCATGATGTATCTCATCAGGTCCCATAGACTTCTATATGCTCAGGTTCCTCAGGTGGTCATGAACCTGATCTTCTCTTACAGTGGGAAGGACTTTGCTCCCCCAGTCCCTGCCTTGTGGTCCATCCACTCAAGAGGTATGGAGAGAGAGGCTGCCAGTGAAGACTGAAACAGAACAGTTGTTGAGTACCTCAGCCTTCTCCTCATCCATTGTCCTCATCCAGTTTGCCAGTCATATTCATCAGGGAAGGTATACTTGATCAGGTGGCCAGTAGTAGACACCAATCACAAGGTTCCCTTGGTTGCCTTGGTCTCTAATTATCACCCATAAGCTTTAAACCTGCTCATGGCTATTCTTCAAAGACAGCTTGTAACACTATCCATTTCTAGATGTAGAGAGCAACGCCTCCGCCCCTGCTTCCTCACCTGTCCCTTCTGAACAGCTTGTTGCCATCGATAGACACACTCCAGTCATGGGTTTCGTCCCACCAAGTTTCAGTAATGGCAACTAGGTCATAGCTTTTCTAGCAGCATGTTGGATTCCAGCTCCTTCTGTTTGTTGTCCATGCTGCATGCATCGGTGTAGAGGCACTTCAGCTGGGTTGTTGGCTGTGTCACCTTCTTACAGAAACACCCCTTAATTCCCCTGGGGTGTTTCATTTGTGTATCCCTCTTGAATCTTATTACCTCAGGAGGCCCTATCTCATCTCCGTAAGACTTCAAGTGTGTTGCACAGTGTACTCAGCACACCTCAGAGCAACAGGCTGAGGGCCCTTCCTAGCACCCCATCCCTCCAACCTTGGTGTGTCATCCACAGCTTGTCATGGGCAAGCCTGATAGCCCCCTTCAAGTCTAGTTTAAAGCTCTGTCAATGAACCCTGCTAGCTTGTGAACAAAGACCTTCTTGCCCCTTTAAGAAAGGTGAATCTCATCTGATGTCAGCAAGCCTGGTGCCATGTAGGCCATCCCATTATCAAAAAAACCAAAACTATGACACCAGCCATGGAACTGTATATTAATACACTGGGCCTGTCTGTTTCTTCCGGTGTTGCTGCCTGCAAGTAGGAGAACAAAGGAAAAAATAAACTGTGCTCCAGATTCCCTTAACAACAGTCCCAAGGCCCTGAAATCTTTTTTTGATTGCCCTTGGACTATGCATTGTGGCTTCATTGCCACCCATGTGGAAGAACAGTAATGGGTAATAGGTAATTTACAGCACAAATGTTAAAATTTTATTTCACATATCATACCAACACTAACTATAAACATAATAAATTTTAAAGACTTCCATACAGACTAGTGAGTGCATCTGTGGGGGGGGAAAAAAGGAAGTATAAGCCACAGCATTCCGTCAAAAACCAACCATGATTCTAGGCATCAATCACAGCCTTACTGAAGTGCTTTAAAACATATGGAACAGTGACTTCAGATTCCCCATTATAAAGCATCCTTTTTTGAAAATCTCAAAGCATTTTAGGAAGGCTTTTAGTCCGTTAGTCAGTTAGCAAAAAGACAATATGCTAGAACACTGAGTCCTTAAAACCATCTTTGTAGAATGTGAAGGTTGTATAATGGATTTTCAAAGGTGAAATCAGTACATGTAGTTATAAGCCTGTAGAAAAGCAAAAGACATCCATATTTCATGAGGTTTAGATTTTACTTTATTTTCAGCACCAAACTGGAGAAAGCTGAGGCATATGGATGGGAAATTCATATTCACATAAGGAAGCACCATAAGGGATGATTGAGTCTCATGAGAACTTGTGTGATGGACCTACTTTTATGCAAGGAAAAAAAAAAATAAAAAAAGAGTCATTCCAGTTCACAGAATGGTTTTCCCCTAAGCCCCTTATCACACAGTGTTATATCCATTTGAGACTGAATCAATCCTGTGTTCCAGGTTTAAAGAAACTTATTTTTTCAAATCTGTCCGCACACATTGCAATGATTATTTTCACATTCATGTGTGTCAGTCTTGTGTTTCTCAGCGCTGGGGCAATTCAGCTACATTGCCTAGACTGTTCTGAGGTTCAGCATCATGCGTCTTTGGAAGAGAAGCACCACATACTGTTCCTTTAGTCCAGTGCTTTTACAACTGGAAGAAGGGGGTGTCTTTTCTCCACCTTGCCCGTTCTTTTCTTAATTATTCCCTCTGTGGGAAGCAGATGAGATTAGGAGGGTTGAGAAAAGGGCAAGCTTTGCAGCTGTGAAACACTTCTATTTGGTTGGAAAATTGCCTCTTTCATTTTGGAAGACAATTATGAAGCACCATAGCTTGGAAAATACGTAATGAGATGGCTCAAGCCTATTCTGCTGTCACCAGCTACACCACAAGGGCTGCAGTAAGAATCACAACCTGAACAGAGACGTTCCAGAAAGAATGGTAATGGGACAATGGTCTTTGGAGTTAGCAACTGATGTAAGTAACCAGAAAGGCAACCTAGTAAGAAGGGGAAAATTAATGAGCAGAAGAAAATGACCACTCAAATACTAACAGAGAAAATGCCTGCCAGCTGGGGAACTGTTAGTCTGGGAACTATGTCAGTGAACCAGAACATCCTTGAGAAACACAGCTAGCATTTTTGAGGGGCAGCTGGGTACCTAGAAACTGGTGACATCCTGAGATACCATCAATAAGTGCAAAACCAACAAGCTGTAATGGCAACTTAACATTTGAAAAGGTGAAAAATAGTCTGGAAAAAGGGGAAAACACCCTGAGAATGTAAGAACTGGTAACTACCATGGGCTGTCCTAACTGTAAGAAGAGGAAAACAGTCTGGAAAAGTAACAATTGTTCTGAAAGAACAGAAAGCATCATCATCTCTTTGCTGCTCCATGTGAAAAATGTGTAAGAAATCAGGAAAGGAGAGTAAGAGACCAGTACGGATGAGTCAAGACCTTCTGGTCAAACTATAGGGGAAGAAGGAAATGTATAGGTAGTGGAAACAAGGATGGGTACCGTGGGAAGAGTATAGGGACGCTACCTGGTTGTGTAGGGATGGGGTCAGGAATGCTAAGGTNTGATGAACTTGACTGGCAAACTGATAACAGTGGGTGAGGAGAAGGCTGAGGTACTCAACAACTTTTTTGCCTCTTCACTGGCAACCCCACACTCCTCAAGTGGATGGACTGCAAGGCAGGGACTCGAGGAGAAAAGTCCTTCCCACTGTAAGAGAAGATCAGGTTCATGACCACCTGAGGAACCTGAGCATATAGAAGTCTATGGGACCTGATGAGATATATCCCAGAGCCCTCAGGGAGTTGGCTGATGTAGTTGCCAAGCCATGCTCCACAATATTTGAAAAGTCATGGCAGTCAGGTGAAGTCCCTGGTGACTGGAAAAAGGGAAACATTGCACCTACTTTTAAAATGGTACTGGTGGATGAAAAGCTGCACCTGAGCTGGCAATGTGTGCTCACAGCCCAGAAAGGCAATCACATCCTGGGCTGCATAAAAAGAATCATGGCCAGCAGGTCAAGGGAGGTGATTTTGCCCCTCTACTCTGCTCTGGTGTGACTCCACCTGGAGTACTGCATCCACCTCTGGAATCCTCGGTACAGGAAAGACATGGACATGTTGGAGTGGGTCCAGAGGAGGGCCATGAAGACGATCAGAGATAGAACCCCTCTCCTATGAGGAAAGGCTGTGAGAGTTGGGGTTGTTCAGCCTCGAAAAGAGAAAGCTCTGGGGAAACATTACGGTACTTAAAGGGGGCTTATAAGAAAGATGGGGACAAACTTTTTAGTAAGGCCTGTTGTGATAGGACAAGGGGTAATGGCTTTAAACTAAAAGAGGGTAGATTCAGTCTAGATAGAAGGANGTCTAGATAGAAGGAACAAATTTTTTACAATGAGGGTGGTGTGATACTGTAACAATTTTCACCCAGAGAGGTAGTAGATGCCCCATCCTTGCTATCATTCCAGGTCAGGTTGGATGGGACTCTGAGCAACCTGATCTAGTTGAAGATGTCCCTGCTCATTGCACAGGGGTTGGATTAGATGATCTTTAAAGGTCCCTTCCAACCCAAACTATTCTGTGATTCTATGATTCTATGAAAAATAGAAATTAACAGCATCTATTGGCTGCTCAAAGTGGAGGTGTCTTATGCCCTCTTATATATCTATGATATAAAAATGACTTAATTTTTGTGGAAAATGGTGCCTGTCTCTGATAGCTTCCTGTGCCGCACGTACTTTTCCTTTGCCAAAGAGGCTGAACATTCTATGAGATCTTAAACCTTTGCTGAGGGTGACTGGCTGACTCCAAACTCTGTGATGTGGATGATCATTGTGTATTATAGAATAAGAAGAGCCCATGGTCACAATCTTGAAAAACCCACAAGCCGGGTAACTCTTTTGGTCATGACATTAATATGATACACAGAACAGAACAGTTAGCTGTCTGAGAAATACAGTTTTGACCTCTGTCAGTTTTGCTGCTTAGTGTCTTCAAGTTTTCATTCACAGTTTTGAAGACTACAGTCATTTTTTCTCTCCACTGAAAGCTAAGTTGATGAATTCATCATGTATTCTTGGACCTGTCAGCCAAGGCTTCAGGCTTCTGTACTCAGACCCCAGCTTGGGCAATCTCTTGTGCTGGTACATATCTTTTGTACAGGAACAAATTTTATCATGGGTTAATAAGATTTGCAATAGTGATACTCTTTTATAAAGCTTCTTATTCCCGATATTTACTCTCAGTATAGGATAGTGAGGGTAAAAAAACAAAAGCAAAAAATGGCTTTAAACACCCCTTTTGATAAAATCTACCTACCCTCTATATATCTTAAAATAATACACGGAATGTGTTACATGTGTTAAAATAACAGAAGTAAAATAACATGTAAACCTAATTTGTCATTCATATGTAATGGGAAAGTAGTGCACTGTCTGTAAGTCCCGTCACAAACCTTAGTCATAACCTCAGTGAGGCTGACGGACATCTGACATAGCCCAGTGCTCTCTGCCATCCAAGAAGCTACCACCAAGTGAGAGTAAATCTATGGGAGTTTTTTTCTGCAGAGTTCATAGAGTATCTTATCACCACATGCCACTGAAAACAACTGTCAAGATCCTGAGGTCTATATTTCCACTGTTACTGATAAAAAGGACATAACTGAACAAAACACAAACATACATGAACAATAGACAGCAGATGTCTGTTTCAAACAAAAAATTACATATTTTATGTTTCAAATTAAAGGCTTGTGATACACCCATAGAGTCTGAATAACAAGGAATGAAAATTCAGATTATTATAGTTCTCCTAAGAAAACAGCTCATCTCACTTAAATTTGTACACAAAGAAACATCAGATCAGTTTAAAATACACACTGGCATTGGTACTTACAGTAAAACCTGGTATTGACCACTGAAATTAAGTTTCTTTCTCATCACATTGAACATCAACAGAGATGCAATGAAAACCTAAACAGCAGTTCTTAATAATGGATCTGGTAAACCAAGCAAAGAAAACAGTTTCAGAACTGTAGCCTTTTGTTGGTTTGCTGTTTTAACTTCTCAAACAGCTGAACTGCAAATGTCAATGTTTTCTCATTACACACTTGAAGGAAAAATCCCAATCAATTTCTTAAAGTGAACAGTTGCCTGGGCAAATGCTGCATTTCGAAGTATTCTTCTTCAGACTTACCAACAAATTAGCTCTTATTAATTGCCTTGCAATTAATTTTTCAAAGCCTTTGAGCAAGATGTTTGGTTACTATGATTATTTTGGCACTAATATTTAGTGTAATGCAACAGTCATGTTTATAGTATTTATTTCAGCATATTAGATTAATATACCAATTTAATCCACAGCTAATTTAAAAGGAAGACTAAAGACAATACTAAAAATGCTATCTTTAAGTAATGTTTAATATTCTGGACACATACAGAAGACACCCATTCCATAGATTTCATGAATGTGAAGTTGAATTATAATTAATTCACTGACTGAAATGAATAGTTTTTATTCCACTGCACTCCCATATTATTATTATGTAGAACTTGCAAAATAATGGCTTTAAGAGAGAAAGATAAGTGTGAGTTTTCATCTTAAAGAAGAAAATGTAGCAAGACACAGTAAATACAGAGAGTAAATCTCTTTGCTATAAATTACAATCATGAAAATGATTACAGAATAGCAGGTATTATTGCACAGTGCTTGAGGTACCTTAGCCTTAGTAATCCTAAGAGATTTGCAGCTCTTTAACTGTTCACGTATGCTGCTGTAGATGTGCTTTACCAGAGCCTCTATGGTTTTATTTTTCCTTTTGTTCCCACGCTGTTGTTCTCATGCTGTTGGTCTCATGGGCCTGCACCTGCCAAGCCCAATAGTGCTGGTACAGGGGGTTCTCATGGGAAATGGCTACTACTGGCATGACAATCACTCCTCTTTACACCCCCTATTCTTTCCTCTTGTTTTGCAGATTTTAGGTGTTTGGGTGTTTTGTTTTGTTTTGTTTTTTTTTTTTTTTCCAGTTTTCTTTAATATAGAGAAAACCAAACATAGCACAGAATAAAACAGACAATATTCCTTCAAACGCTTGACCAATATTATCCAATAGTACATGTGCACAGAAACTTAACAGATGATCAATATGCAATGCTTGCACCTGGTTGGTATGTGCCAACCTGTGCTAACAGCATTACAAACAGGAACAAAAAATAGGGAGTTAGAGGATCATATTGAAAAGAATATAGTGCTAAGGGCTAAAGGCAAGGCAATTAAATCATCATCACCATTGTTGTCACCTTCCTCCTCACCACCTGTTGCACCGGAGAGAACCCCCTCAGATGATCATGCTTGCCTGGGACCCTGTCACTGCTCTTCCAGGCCAGCCACCAGTGACAGTCTGCATTTTCCCTTGCTCTTACTCCTGCCTTTGCCCATTATTTTCCCTTTTCCTTTCTCAGTTCCCCTTTTTTATTCTTCCCCAAAAGTAACTTTCACTATTAGAGTTGTTGTATGCTGTCAGCTGTAGCACCCGCTAATAAATCTGTACTTGTGAACCTAACTGACCTATTTTTTGCACAAATGTTGTGGTCAAGAATGTTTGGCTGAGTTTGGTAAAATCACATGGCAAAATGCCATTTACATCCTGAATCAACTACAGAGAGCTGTCCTTTGTAGAGTGTTAATAAGACCTGCTGTGTTCTTGCTTCTTAGTATCTCTTTGACTTTGCATTTCTGCTTTATAGCCTTCTCCCTGAAAATATTTTATGTCCTTTTGACAGTACACCTCTGAAAAATCAGTATGTAAATAAAGAAGAAACTTCATAAACAGGGAAAAAAGAGGAAAAAAAATACAAGAGGCATCAGAACCAGTTAGTAACTAGACAAAGCTGTGAAAAAAATCTTAGATTAACTTAAAGCACGTGACCTGTGGCTAGTAAAATCTTAGATTTTTCTTATGACATATTGATTTTGAAATTAGTGGGCTGCTCAAGGACAGAAAATAAATCTACGAGATCTGCATCTAAGTGAGTTTTATTTTAATCTTTTATTATCATATGGACTTTGATAAAACCTCCTGGTAACCATTTCTTTGAGCAATAATAAATTTAATGTTGAATTAAAGACTACGGTAATAGAATATATTTCCCATAAGGCACACCAGAATTAAAAGTTTCCCTCTGTTAACACTTAAAAGCATCTAAACCAAGGAAATTTTAGTTTCACCTAAAAGCAGTTTGTTGACAAAGAAAATATTACTATTTGTATGCCAGGAGTCAAATATTTTCTTTTTCTCTCAGGTTTTACATTTATTATTACGCCTGGTGAAAACACATTATTATTTTCCAAGGTTAAAAAGGTTAAAAAAAAAATTGGTGCTGCCCTTGTTTGCAAACACAGTCACTTAAACATAATGTGAAGATAATCTTCATGTTGTCATATAGAGGATTGTTTGGAGAAAGCTCTCTTGTTTGTAGTGACACTATTTGGTCAGGTGCCATTTTCCTCTTTTCGCTTCATTCCTTTCTCTGTACTGCCACAATATGATGTAACATAGCATGTCCTGGCCCACTGTTTCTAACAGCACAATGATGTAGCCTCAGTGACCAAAAAACTAAGCATAAAAACAGTGCCAAGGCACTAGAAGTTGGTTCTCTATCCTGTTAAATTTTAAAATTAGTGTACTTTGGCTCTAATAAATAATTAATAGCAATATATAAATAAATACTAGGCACAATAAATAAATAATAAGGACATGAAGGATAAGAAAGTGATCAGGAGTAGACAACATGAATTCACCAAGGGGGACTCATGTTTGATCAACCTGTTTATCTTCTATGAAGAAATGACTGGCTTCGTAGATGAGGGGGGAGAGCAGTGTGTATTGTCTGCCTTCAGTAAGGCCTTTAACACTGCCTCCCGTAAGGTCCTCAGAAGATCTGATGATGTATGGGCTAGATGAGCAGAAAGTGTGATGGATTGAAAACTGGCTGAACGGTTAGCCCAGAGGGTAGTGATCAGTGATGAAGTCTAGTTGGAGGTCAGTGACTAGCAGTGTACTGTAGAGGTCAATACTGGGTAATGTCTTCATTAATGATCTGGATGATGGGACAGAGAGTACGCCAAACCTGGAGAAGTGGCTGATATGCCAGAGGGCTGTGCTGCCGTCCAAAGGGACCTTGACAGGCTGGAGAAAACGGCCAATGGGAACATCATGGAATTCAACAAAGAGAAGTCTTGCAGAGTCTTGCACCTGGGGACGAACAATCTCATGCACCAATGTATGTTGGGGCCCATGGAGCTGGAAAGCAGCTTGGCAGAAAAAGCGCTGGGGGTCCTGGTGGACACCAAGTTGAACATAAGCCAGCAACGTGCCCTTGTTGTAAAAAAGACTAATGGTATCCCGGGCTGCGTTAAACAAAGTACTGCCAGCAGGAAGGTGATCCTTCCCCTCTGCTGAGCACTGGTGGGGCCACACCTGAAGTACTGTGTCCAGTTCTGCACTCCTCCATATAAGAGAGACAAGGACATACTGAAGAGATTCCAGCAACGAGCCACGAAGATGATTATGAGACTGGAACATCTCTCCTATGAGGAAGGGCTGAGAAAGCTAGGACTGTTCAGGCTGGAGTAGAGAGGGCTTGGAGGAATCTTGCTAATGTATATCAATACCTGAAGGGAGAGTGCAAAAATGGAGCCAGGCTCTTTTCAGTGGTGCCCAGTGACAGGACTAGAGGCAAACTATGACTAGGACTCCTGAAACACAGGAGGTTCCCTCTGAATATCAGGAAACACGTTTTTACTCTGAGGATGACTGAGCACTGGCCCAGATTTTCCAGAGAATTTTTGGAGTCTCCATCCTTGGAAATATTTAAAAGCTGTCTGGACGTGGTCTTGTGCAAATGAGCCTACATGGCTCTACTTGAGCAGGGTGTTGTAACGGATGACCTCCAGAACTCCCTTCCAACTTCAACCTTTCCGTGAACCTGTGATAAAGCAGCAGAGACCAAAATAATTTCTGGATACAATTCAGGAATTATTGTGGATGAGAGGTTTTTTCAAATAAAGCTTGCATGTGGCCCCCTTTTTTTGGAGGATAAGAGAATTTAATAATGTTGGTGCTAATTATTCCATGTCGCTTGGCGTTAATTGCCTTACTGGCATTTTAGCTCACTAGCATAGATTTATTCTCAAAATTTATCTCATTTTAGCTGAGAAACACTGTCCTATAATGTAAAATATACAGGGGTGTGGGTTGGGGAGAGGAAGAGAAGCTTTAAGCAGTGTATCACTAACCACCTCTTCACCCTCCAATTCTGATTCTTCCACCTAATCACAAAGCAACTAATAATCACACTAAACAAAGGATGTCACAAATGAGCCTTAATCCTGATGTCACTAATAGTACTCCTACTCCCAATCAACCTACTCAGCCTACTACCATATACATTGACCCCAACCACATAACTATCAATAAACATAGTGCTAGCCTTCCCACTCTGACTTGTTACTCTCCTTACAGGTCTACAAAACTAATCCTCAGCCTCAGATATTTCTTCCATGAATTAATTTCTACATAGAAATAGAAAATTGGTATTTGCACTATTAGGCAGTCCTTGTCTACTTCTGCAAACACGGTCCATGAAGATAACCTATATGCATGTTGATTTCTGCAGTGAACATACACCAGAGAGATTACTATCCATTTCTAGCTGCCTTTTACTTTCATACTGTTGAATCTTGGTAGCAGCTTCTGGCACTGGTACCAGACTTGCACATTCAGCAAATGCTTAATGTAATACACTGATGCAAGCACTTGTTATGGATTCCAGTAAGAAAGGTACTTAGGCTCTGTCAGATATAGATTAAAATACTATTTATTGGACATAACAGAAGAAGGAAAAAGGGGATAGCATAGATAATCTTACATCCCTTCAAATGGTGGGAATTCTGAGTTCTACAGCATTGGAAAATACTCTTGTAGTCATGGCATGGCATGTTGTGCAGATCCTTTCTGTGCTGAGGTTTTCCAGCACTGTTGTCTTTAGACCTTTTATAGGATTTTCTTGTTGGTAAACAGCTCTATTCATCATTTTACTGTCAAGCTGAGGAACATTTTATGTAAACATGCTGCTTAACTTCAAGACTCTCTGCTCATTGCAGGGGTGGTTGGACTAGATTGCCTTTAAAGGTCCCTTCCAACCCAAACTATTCTATGACTCTATGATTCTAAGATAAAAAGATACATCCAGGCGTCATAAAGGCCAGGGGCCAAGAGGGAGAGGGAGCTGCATACAGGCTTCCCTGTAAAAATTAATCAGATACGTTCATCCGGCAGTCAACTAATGTGTACAACACAGCACAGGCCTGCACCTATTCAGGTCAGCTATAATGGGAATCATTCACTCCTTGATGTACAGTAGTGTTCTGGTTAAGAATACTATACCATAGCTTAGGTATTACTTTCTCCTGTAATATCATGATCACCAGTAGTCAAACACTGTCAAACAAGCTCAAACAATAACTTCATACCAAGAATCAGTGCCACAGAGAAACATAGAATCATTATGGCTGGAAAAGACCTTTATCATCAAGTCCAACTGTTATCTAACTCTACCAGGCTCACTTCTAAACCATGACCCTGAGCACCATATGTAGGTGGCTTTTGAATACATCCAAGGATGGAGATCCGACTCCTTCCCTGGGCAAACTTGTTGCAGTCTTTAATAACCATTTAAGTGTAGAAGTTTTTCCTAATGTCTAACCTAAACTTCCCCTGTTGTAACTTGATGTCATTTCCTCTTGTCCTATCAGCTGTAACTTGTGAGAAGAGACAGACACCCACCTCTCTACAGCCTCCTCTCGGGTAGTTGTAGACAGCGATAAGGTTTTCCCTCAGCCTCCTTTTTCTTCAGACTAAACAACCCCAGTTCCCTCAGCTGCTCCTCGTAAGACTTATTCTCTAGATCTTTAACCAGCTTTGTTACCCTCTCTGGACCCTCTCCAGCACCCCAATATCCTTCTTATACTGTGGCACCCAAAATTGAACACAGTACTCAAGGTGTAACATCACCAGTGCTGAGTACAGTGGGACAATCACTTCTCTTGCCCTGCTGGCTACACTACTCCTGATACAGGCCAGGATGCCATTGGCCTTCTTGGCCAGCTGGGCACACTGCTGGCTCATGTTCAGCCAGCTGTCAATCATCACCCCCAGCTCCTTTTCTGCCAGGCAGCTTTCCAGCCACTCCTCCCCAAGCCTGTGGCATTGCATGGGGTTGTTGTGGCCCAAGTGCAGGACTCGGCACTTGGCCTTGTTGAAGCTTATACCATTGGCCTCAGCCCATCAATCCAGCATATCCAGGTCCTTCTGAAGAGCCCTCCTACCCTCAAGCAGACCAACACTCCCACCTAACCTGGTGTCATCTGCAAACTTACTGATGGCATTCATAACCTCCTCGTCGAGATCATTAATAAAGATATTAAACAGGAGAGGTCCCAACACAGAGCGCTGTGGAGCACCACATGTGACCAGCTGCCAGCTCCATTCACTACCACTCTTTGGGCCTGGCTATCTAGACAGCGCTAGACCATCAGAGTGTACACCTGTCCAAGCCTTGGATAGCTAGTTTGTTCATGAGAATCCTGCAGGGAGTAACCAATATGACTGCAGTGGTGTGGGATGCACCAAAGAGATGGATAAGCGGAAGACTGGTGTCAAAGGCTGCAGTGACTCTGAGCAATGGCTGGGGATGTTGCATTCCTAAGATTTCTGGTCCTCCAAGATAAAGTTCACTTCCAGCTGGCTTGTCTTGACTTCTTCCCTTGGGAAAACAAGGTGTAAGGGTTTGAGAGGTTATTGTCTTTCTGGATTGTACATTTCAAAAGTGTTCACTTATTCATTAGTTGAGGCACAGTCCTAGCTTTTTGTGCATCCTGAGACAGAATCATAGAATCATAGAATCGTTAAGGTTGGAAGGGACCTTTAAGATCATCGAGTCCAACCATTAACCTAACCTGAAAAAATCACTTCTAAACCATATCCCCAAGTACCACGTCTACCCTTTTTTAAACACCTCCAGGGATGGTGAATCCACCACCTCCCTGGGCAGCCTATTCCAATGCTGGATAACCCTTTCAGTGAAATTATTTTTCCTAATATCCAACCTAAACCTTGCCTGAACCCATTTTCTCTCGTCCTCTCACTTGTCACTAGGGAGAAGAGGTCAGTCCCCATCTCTCTACAACCTCCTATCAGGTACTAATCAAAGATTGTTTGTGAGCTGTAAGAAGGGGAACATTGCATGACCAAATCCTGTCAACTTTTCAGGCAGACTTCCTACTTCCTACGTTTTACTATAAGAAGGGAGTATATATGATTAAGAACTTAAATACAGAAACATTTAACAGTTCCACAGGATTGATCTGCACATGATATGAACTACCACAGAGAGCACCTGTTGTGTTAGTGGCGCAATTAAACAAAGGAATGAGTGTAAATTATCCTCCCACATCAAGAAAGGAACACTGGGGTTAATAAGATGGAAAAATGTATGAAGTCTATCCAAATTAAAGACATTCTATAATTAGAATTTTTCCTGCTGCATTATTCATTATAAAAGAACTACTGGGGAAGAAATGCTGATTTCTCTAGATGAAAAAAATATTTTCATTCATTTCTGTATCCATATAAATTATATGACTTATGAATTAGTTCATAATGTCTTACTTATCATAGCAGTCAAGACATTACTCCAATGCCAGGGCCCTGAGTGCACCACCAGCCCTAATTGTCCCTGCCTAGCTGCCCCTGGGGCTCACCCTACCCTGCCTACAGCCCAGCCCCCAGTTTCAGTCTCCTGAATTTCAGCTTTCCAGTGGCCTGATCCTGCTGCCTTCTCTGGCTGAGCAGGATAGAGGTTCAGCAGTGAGTCCAGCTAGTGCACCTCCACCTTGCTCAGCCGGAATATATATATATATATGAAAAAGATTAATGTACATATACATGTGTGTGTATTTGTATATATGTACAATATAGATTGTAGGCTAGACTTAGGTCTCCAGTATGCTCAGTAGCTGTACCTGGATCCCAGTCTCCCCAATGGCTGGCACCTGGGGGACACAGAAACCCCACTCTGTCTGCTGATACAGGCTGTCTCACACTGCCACACCTGCACACATACAAACACACACACCCCCGTAGCTGGCTGGGACTCCCCTGATCCCCAGCAGCAACCTCCACCCCCATGGTCTCACCCTTACAGACATGCCTGGTGCCCAGGTCACCTCAGCTACTCACCAGCTCATCTGGCTTGATCTTCGCTAGCACTCTCACACTCACTTGCACACCCACATTCACTCCAGGTGCTGCACCACGGGCACATGCAGCTCTGACCCACGGTCCCACCCCAGTGTCTGGTACTTGGCTTCACTCACTCAAGTTTCTCCAGTCACTGCCACCACAGACACACAGGCTCTCTGGATCCATGGTCTGGCTCCAGTTGCTGGCACTCAGATCCCCATAAACACATATGCACACAGAGTAAAGAACTTCTTACTAGAAAAATAATTGAAGATAGAGTTTAATGAGACAGGACAGACTACACTGATCAGGTGCAGGGCATGGCCAAATTATACTGACTAGTCCCTGCTTACAGAAGACCAGACCCTTTTATTCCCTCATCCTTTCATTTCACCACCATTGTTTCTCCCCCAAATCATAGAATCATAGAATCGTTAAGGTTGGAAGGGACCTTTAAGATCATCGAGTCCAATCATTAACCTAACCTGACAAAACCACTCCTAAACCATATCCCCAAGTACCATGTCTACCCTTTTTTTAAACACCTCCAGGGATGGTGAATCCACCAACTCCCTGGGCAGCCTATTCCAATGCTGGATAGCCCTTTCAGTGAAGACATTTTTCCTAATATCCAACCTAAACCTCCCCTGGCTTAACTTGAACCCATTTCCTCTCGTCCTATCACTTGTCACTAGGGAGAAGAGGTCAGTCCCCATATCGCTGCAACCTCCTTTCAGGTAGTTGTAGAGAGTGATAAGGTCTCCCCTCAGCCTCCTCTTCTCCAGGCTAAACAGCCCCAGTTCCCTCAGCCGTTCCTCATAAGACTTGTCCTCCAGACCCCTCACCAGCTGCATTGCCCTTCTCTGGACACACTCCAGCACCTCAATGTCTTTCATGTAGTGAGGGGCCCAGAACTGAACACAGTACTCAAGGTGGGGCCTCACCAGTGCTGAGTACAGGGAGATGATCACTTCCTGAGTCCTGATCCCTCCCCTTTCCCACCTTTGGTTCCTCCCCAATACATGCCATAGCAAGTCTTGTGCAATCCCAAAATTCTCTTCCACTGCATACCACACTGTGTGCAACACCTGTAGGCAATAACAATCCCTCAGTCCAAAAATGTGATCCAGAGGGATTTTCCCATCTTCTTGATGGGTTTCACACCTGAACAATGGACCTGATGGCCTTCGGAAAGCCCTGCCAGGAGCCTAGACAAGATGTCCGTCCTTAGTAGTCCGTAATTTGCATTTCTTAGCCTTTCATCATAACTCTGTGCTTGAAGACATGAGCCTTTCATGGCCTGGTGGCTCTCCTGTGATAAGCTTGAGAGCAGCTGGGACAGGTTATTAATTGATTTACCCCTGCTGTCAGTGTTTCCCTTCTGCTCTCTTTGTGTGCGCTGAGGAGTTTCTTACCACTTTACTTAACAGTAACTTCAGTAGAGCTCTAACATTTGAATATGAAATCTTGTTTATTACACGATTTCATGATGTATACTGTTTATGCTATAGACTTTTTTTAAATGTATAAGCTTCCGTGTTGTGCTTGTGGAGTACATCTTTAAAGAATGTCTCATCTACAATGTTTTCAAATCATTTTGTGTCACCTGAGAATCAGAGAGGCATTCTGCATGAATACCACATGGTACAGTTTAATTTGAGGGACTAATCAGCAATGGATCATAAACTAATCTTTATTTTTTTAAGAGTATTTGAAAGTGTTAGCCAGGAAGCACACTTGGGAAAAATATGTTCTGGAGGAATATCCTGTCTTCATCTCATTTTATCATTTGAATTTTATGTATTGCAGAACAAAACCCAAAGACTACAAGCACTTATAAACACACATACTTTTTTCCAAGAAAATGGAAGAGGGTACAGGCTCTATCTTTCCTTTTGTGGAGGTTTCATTCTGAGCGGAGAATCACTGAATCACTGTAGAGTAATGCATTTTTCTATACTGTCAATAAAGAAAGACTGATAACTTGCCCAGGCTTTCTGAATTACTCCCTGGAGGTACCTAATTTTACTTACTGAGTGTATAGGCAGCATTACAGCCTACTAAGAGAACTTTGACTTGGTCAAGTAGGATAGGCTCTACTGCCTAGGAATTGTAATACATCAGTTAGGCACCTAAAATAGAACAACTGACTCTGGTTCAAAATAAATAACAGCACTCAGGCTGAGCTTACTGAGCCAGGGAGAGAAAAAAATCCATTACATTACTTAGTAATTTACAGTTGAAGTTCTGCCATCATCAAACCACAGAATTTTTCCAAAGCTGTCTGGGACAAAACAATGTTGCTTAGGAAGCTGCATAAATTTCAAAGGTAATCTTGAATATATTAAAAAAAAACAAACCAGAAACAAACAGTTCCTTCATCAAAGATTTGTATTGATTTGAATAGGAGCTGGTAAAAAATGTTAATAAAAATCAGAATTTATAGAAAGCTCTTCCAAAAAAGAAGAAGAAAAAAACTTCTACAGTCCTGTGCCTGTACTGAGTGAAGTATTTCTCAGGTTAATGACCTTTTTTTCAATCATTATGTAAGTGGAAGTGAACATTACTTTATGTCACAAATGTGCAAACTTCCCAAACTCTATCTCCATTGTTGCTAGTGTGACCATAAATACTAAACAAATGATAGTCACTTTTGAAAACATAAAGAAAAATTCCTGCAAGTGTCTTAGTATCACTTGGGAAAAGTATCAAGGTAAAACTGAATATATACAATATGACATAATATAAAATATTATAAAATATGATACCCCTCCATTATCTTCTCCACTGTTTCAGTTTTAATAGATTTTTGGAATCTGCTCCAGAGAAACCTTCATTTAATCATCCACATTAGCTAAAGTAATTACAATTTTCAGTACCTGACACTCCCAGACCTCCAAATAGAATTACCTTGAAGTGTTATTTGTACTGGGATCTTAGTATTCAGAAGATGCTGTGTAATTTCTGCCAAACTCCTGAGATTCGATAACTGTAATGTCTTTTATCTGACTTCCATTTTCTTTCAATAAAGAAACTGAAAGAGTATTTTCTTTGAGATATATAAAACTATCAAAATGGATAACATCTGAGTGACAGAGCATGGGCGCTAATAAAAATCACAGGCAGTGTGATCAAAAATCTGCCAGACAATAATCTGTCATGTACTTACTTCTTGCAGAAACGTATCTCAGGGTTAATAATTATTTCTGTTTGTAAGCCTGGGACATTACATTGCAATGTTCTTTAAGTTATGGACTGTTAGTCTGAGGTAACACAGATACCTTCAAGGTTTATAGGAGATGGATAGGTATCTATCTTTGAAGTGCTGGCACTGAAACAATAATTTAATCATGATCTTTTTCACTAATGAAATCTTTACTGTTTGGTTATTCCTAGACTGGAATATTATGGTATTTAAACTGATGAGTCTTTTGTGCTGTGGATATTTCCAGATGGAGTGCTGTAACAGAAACTTTGAAAGTTGCCGTGTCTTAGAAGAACACCTGGAGAGTTGGGTCATTCACTAAACTTAAATGGTTAATGTGAGACTGCAGGTAGTGCAGCAAAAGCAATTTATGTCCTCAAAATCTCCACTGCATTAGCTGGGATAAATTGCATTGTTCACTTTGCAGACTTCCTGCCTATTGACTGAGATTCCCACTAGTAACATTCACTTTCTCCTGTGCATTCTCTCCATTTTACATCTCAGTCCACATTTTATGAGGTAATTAAACATCCTTCCACAACTTTCTTGGAGGCATCTAAAGGTTAGCCATAATATATCATTTAATGGCTGATCAAAGGACGGCAAATTGCTCATGTGATATTGTCGGTGTTATGAGATCCTCTTTTTGGATAGTCAGAAGAGACTTAGGTGACATAATTTCTTTTCTTTTGTGGTTAACTTCCAAGCTATTCTGCAATTCTATGATAGGTTACACAAGGATTGCAATAGAGGGTGACAGGAAAAGAAGGAAATTTGATCCTCTATCAAGAAGGAATGCAGATTTTCAAACCAGAAATTAGGCTTAGATTTATGCCAGCCTTCTTGAGTAATGGAGTGAGTCAGGGGCATTGATGAGAATGACATTGGTAATTTGCCAGTACCAGTCTGATATATGTTTACATAAATTTGTATGTGCTTTAAACTAGAGATATATGAGCAATTGCTTTCAATTTTTGCGATGTTTTCAAACTTAACTTTTCATTGTCCAGCTTACCTGGAGAAGATACGTCATGGGTGAGTAGAAAACAAGCATCAAATAGACTATGGAAATGGCATGTGAGTTTGTAGGACACTGAAGTTTTATTTATTTACTTAGCTGGCTAGCTTTAGCTAGCATCACTTATTCTGAATGTTGCATGGCCATAGCCTCAGTATGTTATAGTTTTAATGCTCAACATTTCTGAAAAGCAACATCAAAGTGCCATGAAGAAACAGAAGTTCTTAATGTAAATCTGGACAGCTGTAATTCAAATAAATATTAATATACATTCAATAAGCTTTTAAAATTAAATTATTTTGGGGTTTTGTTTTGTTTTTTTTGAAAGCTCCAAAATGTTACGAAACATTTCAGTGAAATTTATATCTTAGAGAAGGACACTTGAAGATTAGAATTTTTTTCTCTCTGTTTATATTCCTGTAAACATTTACTTTGGACTGCACAAAAACTGAATACATGAATTAAACGTCAGTTACATTTGAAACTAAGTTTAAGATTCCACCTTGAACTTCGTGAACTTCATGAACATTTGAGTTCATGATATTTTGGATTTGAATGTCTACTTTATGTTGGTTTCCACTGTAAAACAACATCCATGAACAAATTTTAAGTATAAATTTTAAGCAGCTTACCATATCAGCCTTTCTCTTTTAAGGTTCATATGATTTCTTCAAGTGAACTCACTGGCTAAAATTTAAGACTTTGTAGGGGCATTGGACTGTATATCTAAAATTAGTATAGCTGCCCAATCTCTTTAGCATCACTTTTCTGTGGGAAAGTTCTAAAATGGAAGAAAAAAAAAAAAAGTTTTGTATATCTGAAACAGGAAAGGAAAATTTCCATAGCTTTGTTCTTATGCTGTGATACAAGATAATAAAACATATTTTCTATTTCATAAGGATTACAATCCATCTCCAGCTTGTATGCTTTTGTTTTCCTCCCACATACATACTATTTCTGAAAATTAGATGTTCTCATTGGTGAAAGTTTTTGACGTTTTTGAAGCAATTTCAATAACTGTCATAATTTTCACTTTAACAAACAGTGACCTTCTGGAACTTTTTGAGTACGCAGTATGAGCAATAGAAGGAATTTCCCATTTTCTAACTCCATGGCTGTTGAATTGTTGTGGTTCTTTTCATAGGGAGTATCTCATTAACTCTTTGTGTATAATTGTCACAGTTACTGCCTTATATAACAAGAACAAAGCTTTTTACACCACAGGAATTTAATAGCCTCCAGTTTATAATAACCTCCAACTACTTTTCTTTAAGTTTCATAGAATCATAGAATCATAGAATTGTCTAGGTTGG
>VZSZ01000010.1:208464-221745 GCA_013398815.1 Ibidorhyncha struthersii | reverse complement strand
AGCGGGTATGGCATGGGGTCGGCGGTGGGGACACATCCCAGCCCTGTGTGGGACCGCTCCGGCGTGGGTAGCACCCAGATGGGGTCTCTCCTGAGCTTTGGGCTCCATTGGGTTGAGTTGGGTGCACGTGGCTCTGGGTTCCCCGACTCGGATGCACCCAATCAGCCCAAGTCTGGAGTTGCTGGATCTGGGCGGGTTGCCCAGGGGTGACCTCGCTTCCCAAAATGTGCTGGGGTTGGTTTTTGTTATTATGCTTGTTTCTTATTTCAGCTTGAAAGAACCTCCATGCTGGGGACGCAGCTCCCATTCGACGCTGTCCCGGTCCATGAAATACCAGGGGAGGCCAAGCTTCTGCTCTGTGCTGGGACACGGGTGGCCTGTGCCACCAGACGAGGAGGAAAATTTGAGAAGACGGGAAAGCCAGGCCTCGGTGGGTTTTCCTTGACTATTTCCTGCCCTCTTCATCTCCCATGCCTCTGGAAATAAAGGTGGTTTTTCCTTTTGCTGCTGTCATCCTGCCTTCAGGCTTTCACTGCTCCACTGTGTTGCATCCCACTTGCACGTGTCCTCTGCCAGGGAGAAGGTCCCTTACAGGTTCCTGCCTTTTGTGGAGAGGGACCTTAAGTGGAAACCACCAGGGTCCTGGAGACTGAAGGATCTGGAGATGCAGAAGGTCCAGACGAGCTCCCTGCCAAAGTGCCTGGGCTCCAGGAATGTGACTTCCAGCCTCTTCTGTCCTTCACGTGGTTGATGGCTGTATCAGTAGAACAGGCTTTGTGAGCATCTGGACCAGGTTCGCTCAGCGCTGTGCCTTTCTGCTCAACGGAGGTGTGCCCATCCCAGAGGGATTTATCGAGATACAGTATTTGGTTTGTTCTGAATGGATTCATGTCACTGAGCCCGTGCACCAGCTTCAAAATGGCTTTTGGTCGTGTGCGAGATTTGCACAGCAGTTTCAATTGCCAGGCTTTCGCCTCTCATCCTTCAGTTGGGAGTCGGCATCGAAGGCTGAGGGCATGGTGGATGCACCCACCCTGCCTTGCTTGATATGCACTAAGAGACACCTGGAAGGGCAGATGTTGGGACAATGTTCATCTACACTACCATTTCCTTTCCATTCTGCACCAGCAGACTTGAAATATCCAATAATCACGTCATACCTTCATGGTCCAGCAGCCAAACTAACACTGGTGACTTGCATCAGAAGTTTGAGGAGTGCTCCTGCCTGTGTCCTTGACACCCACCCAGGCCACACACCATCAAAGGCTCTACGGATGAAGGATGAAGCAGATGACTTTATTGCAAAACTGACTGACTGTTGACTCCCCTGAGCTTTTGTAGTGTTTGTCTGCGGGAGCAGGACTGGGGTTAGAAAGACTCCCTCGAAGTCTAGGAGCCACCAGTTCGATGGCTGTGCTAGGGTTGTGGTCAGCTGGCTGAGGCGTTGGCTTTTACTCTGGAGTACCCAAAAGAGAGGGAATATTGGGCTCACTCGTACTTCTCCCACCTCCAAACTGTTGTGCTGGCAGCTAGGCACGGGTCTTTACCCAGAAGAGATGAGATATGATAGTTTTGTCCCTGATGTATGACACCAAAGTGGCCATGTGGGCACACCAGAGGAGTCAGCGTTTCAGAGATGCTTTGCAGATGTTTTCACCTTGTTCCATGAGGTACGTACCATATCCTGGTGGTTAAACCCCTGAAACCAAATTGTAGCATAGATGACATCCATTGAATTGAGATCTGAGTTCTTGTCCCCACTCATCAGTCCATGAGCTACGACCAAACCTTGCTGTTTCTCAGGATTTCCACTTGTGAGATACAGAGGCTACAAAGTGTTGTTCCTCCTGAGAGCTGAAAGCGGAGGATGCAAATACTGTACCCCTAAACGAACACTCTTCACAGCAGTTTTCCAAAAAGGGCCACAGAAATGCTGCGAGGGCTGGAGCCCCTCTGCTGTGAGGACAGGCTGAGAGAGTTGGGGGTGTTCAGCCTGGAGAAGAGAAGGCTCCGCGAAGACCTTAGAGCCCCTTCCAGTGCCTAAAGGGGCGCCGGGAAAGCTGGGGAGGGACTCGATCAGGGAGTGGAGCAATAGGACAAGAGGGGACGATTTTAACTGAGAGAGGGGAGATTTAGCTTAGATATTAGGAAGAAATTCTTTCCTGTGAGGGTGGTGAGACACTGTCCCAGGTTGTCCAGAGCAGCTGTAGCTGCCCTATCCCTGGAGGTGTTCAAGGCCAGGTTGGACGGGGCTTGGAGCAACCTGGGCTGGTGGGAGGTGTCCCTGCCCAGGGCAGGGGGGTTGGAACTGGATGACCTTTAAGGTCCCTTCCAACTCAAATCATTCTATGGTTCTATGATAATGGAAAGAGGAAAAATGATCCAGTAAAGCGCAGAGGCTGGCTGTGGAGGTGGCCCCACGATGGACGCAGTGCTGGTGGGCTGTTGTACCACTCGCCAGGTGCAGCAAGGATCTGCTGGGCCTGGGATATCCTCCACATGCCCCATTTTAAACCTTGTCCTACGTGATCGCCCCTGGCGATGGCTGGAGACATACTGAGCTCGCTGCACCTTCAGCTGGACATGGCTTTATAGTGACCGTCTGGAGAACGAGCTGAAACACCTCGTGGAGAACTTTATTTTATGGGATCTTTACTTGCATTCATCTGTTGAAATAAAAGACCAGGCAACGCTGTTCGCAGTAAGAAAGCTGGGAAATAATCAGCAAAACTGCGGCTTTTCAATACTATGGCAGCTTTAGCTAAAATGTTCCAGCCTTCACCTCCTGCTGAGCTAATTTTAGCCCTCATTCAGTGCAAAAAAAAAAAAAAGAAAGAAAAAGAAAAGAAAAAAGAACACGACAGAAGGATGCTGAACGCCAGCTCCGATGTGTCCCCATTTGCCGAGAGCTTGTTCAGCTCTAGGGCTGGTAGATGCAGGGTGGGACGTAGTCTGAAGGTTAAAATAGAGGTTGGAGGTTAAGGCGAGGAAGAATTTCCCCTTGGCTGGGGTTCGCCGATGCTGTAAATCCATCTTTGGGGCTCAGAAAATCTGCAGTCACACAAAGCAAAGCGCTGACCTGGTATAAACCTGGTCTGATGTGATCCTGCCGGCGTTGTGCTGTCCGGCCGGAGACTTCGTCTGGTCACACCACTCCCACCGTACGCGCGTCCCTGTGCAGCTGGCGCAAAGCCAGGCTCAAACACACGCGCTTACGTAAAACCCGAGTGCTGGGGGTAGTTTGTCAGAAACACAGTTATGTGGCCACTTTTGATCTGGTCCAACTGGGATGATCTGGTAGCGCCCGGATTAAGGAGCAGAACCACAGCCCCGACTTGCCCGTTGGATGGAGGAGCTGTGGGTGAGGGCAGAGCCGGCTCCTTCCCAAGTGAAAACGCTGACATCCAACCTCCAGGTCACTCCTGGCCAGCAACACGATGTCGTTCTTGCTACGCACCCACGGCATCTTAATTCAGGCACCTCCCCAGGTGTGAGCACCCCCAGCTCCATGGACATCCATGGACATCTTTGAACAGAGCAGTGGTGGCCCTGAGATCTCACGTATCATCGTGCTCTGTACAGCTTAGCTGTGGTTTCGACTCTTCCCTCCTTGGAAATCACCTTACAGAAATCTCATTCACTTAAGAGGCTCAGACATTAGAAGGTTGAGACAGTCTGAAGTCCTGATTTCCCAGGGGACGGCGAGACATGTCTCCCTCCTCTCTTCCTTATCAAAGGATTTCTCTGGAAATTTGGGATGTTTGAAATCGGTCTGTTCTAGTTAACTGGACTTTTGCTTGGGACCACGGCTCCAGCATAATCAGTGATAAATCTTTTAATGATACACTGCGACACAGTAAATTACAGCGCAGTTGGGCCTTTTTTTCCCCAATGTTGCTGAGCGGTAATTGAAGAGTGCAATAAAGAAGGGTCAAACGATGTAACTTTGCTGCTAAATCATACGTGAAATATGCTCAAAGAGTCACGTGCTGATAAAAGATGGCATCTACAAAGGTTGCTGTACTGCAAGGAAAGCAGGTAAAACTCCACCATCTTGAGATCATGGTTTTCCACACAGGAAAGCCATTTGCAAACGGATTTCCACTGGGATCAGGGTGCAGAGCCATGATCCCAGTCTCATTTAGGTGATGCTCAGCATCTGATTTGTTGCCTGTCTACTCCAAGGCATCTCTGGGCTCTTGTCTTGCAGTTTGCGTGCAACCTGGTTAGGTGAGTGGACCCTTCTGTCCACGCAGGATGATGTGGTGGTTATGAGTTGCACCTCCGCACAATTCAAAGAGAGAGTCCTTGGAAAAGTATTTGCTTTATGCTCATTGTACTTTGCTCTCAGCGTTTAGTGGTGTGAAGTCGCCCCAGTGGAGCTTAAATGAGTCTGCAACCAGTAGCTCGGTTGGGTCTATATGTATGAGCACGTCCTGGTCTGCAAGGGCTTCTGGAGGCAAAGTGGTGAAGAACTGACTTAAGATGAATTAATAAAAAACACCTATACATGGAAACAGCATTTGCTTTGTGTTGTCTACATGTGTTTAAAACCATGTTCTGGTTTACCGGGCACAGAGTTGGAGACAAGGTGTTAGGGCGTGTGGATAGATCTCTGGTGGTTCAAGGGAGCAGATGAACGTGGGCTGGGACAACTGATTGGGAGACACGTTCACAGCAAGAAGCAACAGACAGCAAAATGCTGCTCCGGTGGCATTTATTTGTACAGTAACAAGGACTCACGTGGGGTTCTGAGCCTTTTTGGGCCAGGTATTAGAAAGAGAAAGACCTTGCCCCAAGAAGCCTATGCATGAGTGTCAATGAGAGGTGTTGTGCTGGGGATGACAGCAAGGCCAGGATCGGATCCAACCCCCCAGTCCATGGTGGGAGACGTATATCCCCTGTGACTCCGCTGTGTCACCAGGCTTTGACAGGAGGATGTCCCTGCCCAGCCTTTGCATATTTGTACAAAGGAGTCCGAGGGACATCCCGGGGCACTCCAATGAGTCATTGTGCAACTTTCTGGGTGGCTTAAAGATGAAATGAAACAAAAACTGAAACACTCGAGAGGCTCAGGTAGCTCTTGTGGTTAACGGGGAAGTCACCGCTGTGTCACGTTTACCAGCCAAGGTCCTTGTCATCGGCTTCAACGGAAAATCCCGGGTCGCTTCCTCTTCGTCATGCTGACTGGACCAGCATCATAAACTGCCTGGTAATGAATATGACCATCCTCTTTTTTAAAAAAAACCCCTCTGGTTTCTGAAAGCCAAGAGTCTCCAATGCTCACACACCTGTCTGGCCATCAGCTGCACACCCAATAACTCCTGAACCTTGTGACAACGTCATCAGATCTGAAAGTGCAGTGAAAATCTGGGGGGGAATTCAGTTTCGCTTCCAGAAATGAAAAATGTTGGGTGGAGAGAGAAGACCTAAATTAGCAGCTGTCCTGAAGCAGAGGCAGGTCAAGCTGTGCCATGACTTGTCCTCCTTGAAGGACCTCGTGGTGAGAACAAGGGTGTGCTTTGCCATCCGGGCTGGGGCAGTGGTCCTTTGGTGGTCAGGTTTTTGTGATGCTGATTGGAGCAGGGAGCAAGAAACAGCAGGACTGAGCAGAAGCAGGACTCTAGCTCAGTGATTAAGATGATGATGTCCCCATTCCTGCCCCGGCACGTGCCTGGTGCCACGTGCAATAGCTATTTATTCCAGAGGATGGGAAGCCCATGCATCTCTCTCCTATAAACGCACACTCCTTTGATGATCTTTAAGGTGCCTTCCAACCTAAACCATTCTATGATTCTATGAAACAAGAGGGGGTCCCCTTACACTCTGCACCCACCCAACCACCCACAGCTCAGTCTGTAGGCACCATTGTGAGGTGGGGGCTCTGAGTTCCTTCAGCCAAGAGGAGCTGAGCCTTTTTGAGACCCATGGGGCCTGATGTTGTGGGCAGATGATCAAAGCTCTTGGCTCCATCACTTGCAGTTGTGCATCTGTGCAGGGTTAGAGCTAAAGGGAGGGAGGTTGAGGCCTGTTGGGTGTTAGAGCAGCTCTGAGAGTAAAATCTGGCTGGTTTCATTAGCTTTCAGCGGTGGTGAAGTGTTCTCAGTCTTTCTTTGTATCAGACGGGGACAAAGCAGCGTAAGTCAGAGGATGATATGGGTGCTGTTGGTTACCAGGGTTACAACACACATGGGAAAAAGGAAAAAATATCTCATATATTGCAAGGAACTAACTATTAATTTTGGTGTAGTGACAATACTTAGGAATGGCATTACCATGGATGTATTTATATCCTCTGCCCTGTAGAAGATATGTAAGTTATTCTGAGGCATGTGCGTACCCAGAGCTGGAGCTGGGCCACCAGAGACCTCGGGGGAGCTGTTGTGTGAGAGCTGAGGAGGTCCTCTGTTACTCCCTACAGCTACCCAGACAAGAATGCCAATAGGAATAAGCTTAAAATTAGGGAAAAATCACATTATAACCCCAAAGGTATCTGTTTTGCACAAGGCACCCTGCAAAGGAGTAGGACAGCTCAGGATCCCATCATTCAGCCAGTGAAGGGATGTAACTGGCGCCCAGTATCGCACCTACTGAAGCTTGTTAGCTCAGTTTAGAGCCAACCTCCAGTGGAAAATGGGTCAGAAAACAAGTTTTGCCTCCCGTCAGCAAGACAAGCCAAGACTGAGAGCTTGCAAGAGGAGGAAAACAGAAAATAAAGCCATTGTAAAAGGAGGCCAGTGAAAGAACGCAGGAACCAGGTGTCAAGGCATTTTCTAGAGCCCAATGGAGATGAAAGAAGGGTAACCAACCTTCTTGATCTTGATCCCGAGGGCATCTGGGAGGGTGGTGGGGCCCCATACAGGGGTGGGTGAGAAGGGTGCTGGGCCGAGGTGGCCGTGGGAGCCAAGGAGGAACACTGGTGCCAACAAAACCAAACCCCTGGAGATGCCCCAACACCCCAAAACACCACACTGGAAGTGGTATTCACTCCTTCCCTGTGGAAGTGCAGGCCCTGTGGTTTGATTTTTCCAGCCCAGCACCCCGTGGGGAAGCTGGGATGAATTTCATGGTTGGAGAATTTTCTGCTTTTAATAATTGATCAAGAGCGAGCGGTGGGACAGAAAGGCTTCGTGCAGCGACTCGCTGCCTTGCGGGCTCCCTGGCCGAACCGCTTCCAGCGGGGAGACCAAGTCGAGCGAGGCTGGAGGCAGAGCATTGCGTCCGCAGGACGGGCTATTAAGGGCTTAGTGCTTCCACAACCAGGCAGAGGAGATTGCTTTCATCTTCCTGCCTGCAACATCTGGAGCCTGCACTCGTAAAACTTTCATTGTTACTTTAACCCTTCAGGCCCTTTTTTTAGTTTTTTTGGGGGGGGAACATGAGGCTGCAGTTGGGGAGCAGGAAGCCCATGTAGAAGCATCGCTAGTTGGAGGCGCTGCCAGCTCCACCTGGAGAGAGGGACAGTGGGGCTTCAACCCACAATTGGGATCATCCCCTGGAGACCTCTGACCTGAGAGAAGCTGTTGGGCTGGACCACTAGCAGGCACTTGTGTTTTAGTGGGTATCCTATAAAACCAACAGTTCTTGGGAGTTCTGAGATCTTTTGCGGGGATGCATCACCACTCTTGGCAGCGCGGCTCCGGGGTTGGATTGATTTTTCAGCACAGTCAACCCCGATGCTCCTAATCCAAAGCCTTTCTGCTCTTGGAGGTCACGCTGAGTTCAGGAGGCAAATTTCTCACCTGGGGCATATTCTTGTTGCAGGAAAACAGATCTCCAGATAGGGACCTGCTTTGTTACAGGAAACCGATCTCCAGATACAGACCTGCTCGTAGCTTGGGAAACTTCAGGAAGACAGAGACAGGGTGCTTTTGGTGTTCAGAGCTTAGAAGCTTCAAATACGTTAATCTCCTTCCAGTGGAGATAGTCCAGCAAAACAACCTCAGCTGAAGCAATAAGGGGCACAGGATCGTGATAAGGCAGAATTCAAGAAATGTCTAGAACGAGCTTGAAAGTGGAGATGGGGGACACGAAGAGCAGGAAACCCCAAGGAACAGCAGATCTCGGTCATACGTTTCTGCCCCAAAGTCTCAGCTGCTTTTTTTTGAGCTCCGTGCAGGGTTCCCACACATGGGCTCTGCTTGGTGGTTCCTGGGTGTCTACCAGAGGCTCATGAGCACCTGAGAGCTCCAGAGGCTGTGTGGGCATCTCACCCTTGCTGAAAGCACACACAGCTCTCCAGTCCTCCAACTGCAGGAGAAATTTGAAAAGTGTAGGCTGGACAGGTGAGAAAAAAAAAAACCAACAGAGTTCTTAGGAGCTATCCTGTCTTTTAAGTCAGCCTGAGGATATGGACGATTTTTTTTTTTTTTTTAAATGGTTGTGTTGGCCGGGCTTGGCTGGGCTCCGGGAGTCCCGATGGGAGTAGCTGAGGGATAGCCCCAGGCTTGACATGCCCAGGACTCTGCAAAAGCTCCTCCGTCAGGAACTGAAACCTCCTAACCTGAATGATGTGAGAGATTCACCGGTTCCAAGCGAGCTGTGCTGGGCTGGGTGGTGGGGGAGGAGGAAAAATGGAAGACCTTACACAGAAAAGTCATGCTGGATGTGGATATATCCATCATCGCCTGAAGCAACACATTTCTGCCCCTCTGTGGTTTTGCTTTAAATGGTTATATCTCAGGGTCTACCCCAGAATCCTAAAAGCTGTGCTTTAAGCTTGGCTTTTGGTATCTGGCCCACGGGCGTGACGTCTCCCTCGCATCTCATGGTTACGCAGTGGTCCGTGGTCCATGGTAGCCTCGCTCTGCCAGTTCCTCCTACTGCTGCAGCTTTTGGGATGCATCCCTAAGCTTGTCACATCACAGAAATGCTCTGAACGACCTTGGGCAAGATACTGCTGCCTCAGTTTCCCCTTCTATCAGCCCCTGCACCTTTGATGGCATCTGGGGTGACTTTCCTCTGCCAGCAGACGCTGTTTATTTTAGAGGCCGGTGATGGCTTCTCCCCAGTCTATTTATACACCCGTTGCCCAACTGAGCGCTGGAGATGAAAGCTGCGTGGCTTCCCGAAGGAGAACGCGCCATGGGAAGGGTAGTTGCAGCAGGCACATTAGTGCAGCTGCCGCCGCCGCTGCCGGTGTTTGTAAAACCTCCACGCCAGGAGACATCAAAGACGGTATGGCACCCTCAGCTCCCAGGCAGCGGGGAGGTGAAATGCCCTTCCAGTTCAGGCATGCCTCAGCGTTTGCTAAAAAAACCCACTTCTTATTAATCTGTGATTGAAACTGTAATTATGTCATCGCTCTGAACAACCCCATCGACAAGTTTGGGCACGGGGAGAGCCTTGAACAGTCGAGGCTGGCGTGCTGTGCACTATGCACAGCCCAGCCTGGCCTTCTCTCCCCCCGTGCTTGCTGTTGGGGTTACTGGGGCTGGTACACCCCCACTGTGGTCCATGGTATCCTCTCCAGTGGGGCCAAAAACCCATGCCAGGGTCCTGGCCAGCAAAGCTGCTCATGGGAGGCGTGATGGACTCAATGATGTGGTGCATGGTCACTGTCTCCCTGCACCACTGCAGGAGTCTCGTGGTTGTCCCCGTCCTCGTGCCACAAATCCGTGTGTCCATCTACCACCACCCTACCTTCACCAAGGTTGGCTTCCTCCATTTTGTGCCTGAATTGGCATCCTTTCGCAAACGCGGGGCTCAACTGCTTCTACAGGGTGCTTAATGCAGACCCTCAATGCACCCAGCACCTCGGCTGGGGGGTGCCTCGGTCCAAAAAAGGCTCTTGGTTTCTGGTACTGCTGCTCTCCCACCTCCCTAAATTCCACCTCGTGGGGCTGGTGGTGCCCCTACGCCGCACACAGTCCCAGGAGCCAGCGCGCACGGGGCGTCTCCCATCCCAGGGATGCTCAGTCCTTCCTCCACCTCCAAACCCACATCTCTGAGCTTTTCTCTCCCCAGGAGCAACCACCTCTTCAGGTGCCCCTCATCCCCCAGGGAAGCTAACCCAGCTCCCCCAGCCCCACACTTGCCTCTGTTTGCTCCGAAAACGCCGGTTTCGGCTTTCATTGCTCTCAGATGTTTTTTGGACCTTATTTAATAACATTGCAAACGCTGATGTTAATTAAAATTCCTCCTAACCGCTCCCTGCTCACCCTCTTCTTGTAGCCCCTCCTTAAAACCTCATTCATTTTTGGGACCTTCCCAAGCCAAGACTCTCCAGACCCAGCTTTATGCGGAGTGTTTCTCCGTACCGCATGCCTCCTCCGTAAAAAGCTCTGAGATGTAAAGCACCGTCTGCTTTTTCTTCCTCACCATCTTACTTTCATTTTGTCTGTCCTTGGAGCTTAAGCTTGAGGAACATCGAAAGGATTTATCACACTTACGCGGGTCTTTATCTGTGCCAGGAACGCAAGAGCCCGCACTATCGACAGATACGTAACATCTCACGGAAACAAGTCTTTGTCTCCCGCGTTCAGGGTTGGTACTGTGTACATCTCTCTGAAAGATGACATTTTAGGAACCGAGCTCCCATCTGTTCAGCATTGGACCTTAAATATCTGGAGTAATGTCTACTAAATCTCCGGGGTTTGCCATCAGTAATCTCTGCTCTAGGTTTTTTGGCCCCCTGCGTGTGCAGGGTACGTGTCCTTCAGAGATTTGTTTGGAGGAGAAGACATCTTCCCCGCAGGAAGGGAGGAAAATATTGAAGTGAGACATTTCCTTAAGTTTCAAAATGCAACCCCATCGAGGAAGAAAAATAAGCTGAATAATAGAAAATGGGGCTGGAAGAGAGCACTGAAAATCAGCTAATCTACCCCTAAGCCCAAGGGCAATTCAGCTGTCCGTGCACCACCTGCGATAGGTGTTTTTCCAACCTGGTCTTCAAAATCTCAAGAGCAACTCTGCTATATTTTTTTTTTTAAGGCAATTTTTCCAGGCCTTAATTATCCCCCTCCACTGGCAAACAGCCCTCTTGTCACCCAGGCGGCATCTTCCTTCCTGCAGCTTAAGCCTATGACTCCTTAGCCCTTCCGCTGTGATTACGAAGAGTTTATTTCCTTTCTTTCAGTGGCTATATTTTAAGAAAGATTTACTATGTCCCCTCGCTGTTTTTTCTTCTCTAGACTAAACAACCCCTGGGTCCTTCAAGCTTCCTTTTTGGGACACCTTTTAATTTTCAGAGCACTTTATACACTCTCCTCCAGACTCCCTCTATTACTAGTTCACCACTAAATCATTATCTAGCATTCATTGGGTATTACTTATTCGGGTAAGTGCTATTTATTAGAATATCTTTCTTCTTCTCATTATTATAGAATACAATAGGTGGTGTTCAACCACCTGCCCGGTCTTTATGTCTTTGCAGAGGTGAGGGACGGGTGTGTTAAGAGCAGTTATTCTCGGCACCAAATTGCAATAGGACCGTAGGGAACTTGGGGAGGGGTGTTAACGAGATACTCTCGCTCAGCAGCCCCCAGACTTTCCAACCATCACTCAGACACGCTCGAAGACCCTGTTCCCCAAAAGGGTGTGAAACATCACCAGACATTTGTGGTTCCTCTGAGGTCTACATGTCTTTGGGGAACTCCTGGATGAGTCCTTGCAGGGTGCCATGGAAAATCAGGGTGAAGTCCCCAGATTTGTGCTGGGCAGGGAGGAGCACAGCAGCCCAGCCAGGCGTTAAATAAAAGCGGGGACAGGAACACCACTTTTTATCCATTTTCAAGTGACGTTTTTCCCCACAAAGCCATTTTGATAAGAAAAAAAAGTATTTTGTGTTATTTATTGCAATTAGCTCCAAGTATACAGTTGACTCCGCTGAAGATAAGGACCCTGGGACTGCAGAAACAGCATCACCAGTGAGATAAGCAACAGCCATCAGCGCACAGCGGGTTTCCATTTCAGACGGAGGACATCAGACCCGCCTCCCCCCGCTAGAATGAAAACGTCCAGCCCTACCCAAACACGCGCAGCTAGAAATATTTTTTCCAGTTGAAGACCTCAATCCGTACGATAGAGCGGCAAATGGTTGTGCGTGTGCTGCACGTCTGCTAAGGATGTTTTGAATGCAAAAAGGGACTTGAAAACAACAGAGTGCTTTTTTTTTTTTTTTTGGCTGCTTGAAAGATATGTTTTTGGTGGAGATGTCCGCATCTATTGCAGAGGTTTTGGTCAAAAAGAGCTCTGTTCACTTCCCTGCAGATTTTAATTCAGGCCAGTTGAGACTAAAAACCATGCTAAAATACATCTAACTGTGTCTTCACTGGCATTTTTGGTGGTATCAGCTCCACCAAGGGTGCTGATCCCAAACCAAGCCTCCCATTGCTTAAAGAGGTGGGAGGAGGTGAGTTGTCCATGGAGGGGATGTCATTCTGGAGTCGAGGCACCTCCGCTAATGATGGGCAGAGCAGCAAATTGCCCCCAAAGCCCCGCTCTCCGACGCAGACATGTTGGATCTGGGAAGGGGTGGCTCCCAGGGGAGTTGGGACATCTGAGATGCTCAGTCGTGTCCTGTGAGCCCATTGCTTGAGACAGAGCAGATGCTCAGGGAGGGGGAACATGGGGAGCAGAGGGCTGGGAAGGAGGCACAAATTTCCCTGGGGGATCCTGGTGGCTTTGTCACTCTTTTCTTCACCTTCTTCCCATATTTTTTCCCCTCTTTCTCCCTACCTCAGGCCAGGACAAGATCTTTTCTTTTATAAGTTCCAGGTACCTTTGTGGAGTCACCCTTAGACCAGGTCATTTTAGGTGAGCAAAGCCCCCGCCAGCCGCTGCCGATTAATTATTACTTCCATCCTTCTGCTTCTCAACCTTGGGAAACTGCTGTGTATTGGGTAATTCCTCTTTTTTTTTTTTTCTTTTTTTTTTTTTTTCTGTTCACAAATCGACAACAGTCAAAATACAACTTGCCCCAGGCTTAAAAAAAACGCTGGTTGGAGAGACGAGAGACTCTTTTGGAAAGGGGTCCATGGGTGGAGGGATGCCCCGTGGGGATGTCCCACCTCAGAGGAGTAGGTTAATCTGCACGAGGGCAGCAGTATTTGGGAGCAAGATTTTGCGGTGACGTTAGTGGCCTGGCAAAGGGACACGGCGGAGGCTGGCTGTTACGACACGGAGCACTACAGCCCTCGGCACGATTTCCACTGGCACCTGCGTCGGGAGCCAAGAGGGAGACCTTTGCTCAGCTTCCTATTAACCATTTAGTTTTAATTAAAGGCATTCACCAGTGGGCTGGGACTGACCAGCTGGGAGACTAAATGGGTGGTCCCATTT
>VZSZ01000010.1:156733-181315 GCA_013398815.1 Ibidorhyncha struthersii | reverse complement strand
TTCTAATGCTGGGACTAAACGAATTGCGTAGCTTTCCAAGAATCTATGTTCCTGCCCATGAAATACTCAACAGAGTAGCTGGCCTCAAAGGAATCGTGCTGCCCACCTCGTTTCGGTCTGTCCTCATCTGCTCCCACGTCACACCCAATCTCCTTCACCTTAACTTTGCCCTTTAACCGACATGACGCTGATTACAGGGAATTATTTTTTAGTTTGTCCATACAAGCTGCATTCACAGGAGGGTTTTTGCCAGCGCAGCTACAGCGAGTCTGTGTGCACAGGAGCTTTTTGCATGGTGATTTATTTATTTATTGCGTGGCAGGCGTGGAGGCATGGGACATCTATCCATGCCGGGAGTTTGGTCCTACAGACAGACACACGCCTGTCCCTCCCCTTTGCAGACCTCTGCTCCTGCACGTTACCTCCTGCCAAAGTTCTGAAGGTCCACATCACCCCACCTTGCATCAGCGTACCCTCCTTGCACCAAATCCCAGACTTTTCTCCCAGTTCTTCCAGGTCTTCAGTCCTCCTTTTCTAGATTGCCATCACATTTCCCCACTTGTTTGCTCTCCCCATTTCTCCTTCCTTCTCCCGTGTCCTTGATACCCAGTGCCCTCTTTCCCCCTCCTTCCCTGGCATCCCTTCCCTCCCACGCCTGTATCCCTCATCCCTCCTCCATCCTTTCCCCCTACAAACCACTTCCCAGTTTGTCCCAGTCCTGCCGATCGGAGACCAAACCACTGCTTTTTGCAGAACCGGATGGGGGGGACCAGAAGAGGACTTTTCTGAAGAAATAAGTCCCCTCCTTCACAGAGGACCTATTTTCTCCGGTCAGATATGGCCTCACGGAGCAACCCGGGTGGAAGGGTTGCACGGGGTCAGGGTCCTGCCCCCTTTGGTGCCTTTGCTCATTCGATGAAGGAAAAATCCTGTCTCCTTCTCTGACTAGAGGCATAATCTTAAAAATCCTAGCATCTCATTATACTGTCAAAGACCCCTTTTTGACTCAAAAGGCTGCTGCTTTTTAAAAGTGAGAGTGATTAAAAAATAAATAAGAAAAACCCCCAACACGTTAAAAGATACAATTTTCTTTTCCAAACAGCACCACCCTCCTCGCTCATCTGACTGCAGCCGGGAAGGTTTTCCTCTCTCTTCCTCTGAAGGAGACAGTGAAAAGGCAGTGCCCTCTTGAAGTTCAGACGTTAATTACCGTGTTAGAATATTTTGCTAAATTACACAGCATGGCCCCAGGAGATAACAGGCACTAAGAGAAGGGAGGGGAGTGGATACCCGTCTACATGCTGCACCGCAGACTCAGACGTGGGGGAAAGGCAATTAGACAGGGAGTATTTATCCTCCCTGCACCACCACCCCGAGGCTTTCAGTTAGCAGCGCCTACCAAGCGGTGGGAGCGTGCCAAGATTTTAAACGATGCTGAAATGGGACCGTCTCTGCCAACCAGACTGGAGGTAGGAGACAAATCGCGCCGAGGAGCAACTGTCCTGCCTGCTGCCAGCCTGCCGGTTCGACTCCCCGCTGCCTCTGCGGGGCTGATTCACTGCTCCCGTGTGCTGCCATCATTCCTCAGGGATGGTAATAAGACTATAAATGCATCTGTCTTTGGTCAGGTCAATGCTCACATCTACCTTATGGCGGTGATGCTCAGGGTGATACCCCCCAGCATAACCCCCTCACGCTGGAGGGACCTCCGTGAATTGGTCCGCAGCCTCCTGCACGAAGGAGTTCTGCAGTTTAATGAGTCTCTCTGGGATGAGCTGCTTCCCGGGGTTTGCTCTGAACCTGTGCCAACATCCCTGACTGACGTACCCGCGGGTGCTGACAGTGGGACGGTGCCACAGCAAGGCCGCTCCCTGCCACCCCTGGAATCCAATCCCCTTGGATCCAAGGTAGGACATCATGGGTGGACAACCAGATGGGTGCAAAAACTGGTTGAATGGTTGGGTTCAGGGGGTTGTAGCTATTGGGTTACAACCCAACTCTGCCTGTGGAGGCCAGCGATGAGGAGTACTGAGGCATCTATCCCGGGACGTGCCCTGTTTAGCGTCCTTATCCATGACCTGGAGGAGGTGAGGAGCACGCTCTTGCGAAGTTTGTAGATGACAGCAAGCTGGGGGGGAACCACTGAATGTGCTTGAGGAGCTGCCGTCCAGAGGGACCTCAGCAGGCTGGAGGAAGGAGTCCAGAAGAACCTTAAACATTCAACAAGAAACAAGCCCTGCGCAGAAGAAGAGCAGAAGGGCATGGGTAAGGGGTGGGATAGGGTTGTTATAGGGGGTGAGAGTGGGCAGAGCCCACCCTGTGTTGCTTGCCCTTGTGGGACCCCAATCGGCAAGGTACCTTGAGGGGACCACAGTGACATCGCTACCCGGCATCTTCTCGAGCTTTAGGTCCCGAAAGCCAGTTTTTCCACCTCCTCGCTCTGCTGCCGTAGGCAACTGCTCAGGTTACCTGGCTGTAAAGCCAGGTCTGACTGCTGAACGGCATCATAAAAATAAACAAATGCATCCAAAGCAGCACTCAACACCAACCACCTCGGCTGGAAGTGGCTCCTCCTGGCAGAGGGCTGGCAGGAAGGTGGCAGCTCCCAGGCCCAGAGGCACCTCCTGGGTTGGTGTCCCAGCAACATCCGCTGAGGATGAGATGGAAACACAAGAAGAGCCAAACCTCCCGACACCACTCATCTGTCCTGGTTTCTGCAGAGCACGACCGTGGCTCCAAGCTGGCTATGATCCTTCCTTCCCTGCAGACCTCAGCCACCACCAAGAGCTGGGCCAGGTCCCTCAGGACCCAGTCCTAACGCTTCTCCTCCCCAGCAGCACCAGGGCATGAAGCTGGGAGGGTAGTGAGCTGGACTGGCCCATGCCGACCCCGTTGACACACACGCAGCCATGGGCAGCGCAGAGCTGGATGAACAGCCAGCTCCAACCATGCTCAGGAAAGAGCTAAGAGAGGCAGAAGTGGTGATAATTGGTGAACAATAGATGGCAAATAATATTATTTATTATCCCTATGTCTTCAGTAGCCACAGGGCACTCTGTCCAGGCACAGAGCTCTGGAGCGCTCCTGCCCCACTGATGCTTCAACTGACATTTGCTGGTCCCTGGACCCAACCCATTTTCTACATTTTGCTGACTCTGCCGAAGGCCACGGCAAAGAAGAAATACAGCCAGGCTGCAAGAACTGAAGTCCCTTGGTTGTTCTCCTGGTTTTAGCTGGTTCTGGGGGACGTGCAACGTGAAGTATTGTTGGGAGTGGGGCTGAACGTGGCCCTCGGTGTTTGGGCATGGGGCAGAGGCTTCGGGGCAGTAAGGGTGTCAGCACGTTCACTCCTCACCATCCTGGAGGGGCAGAAGGAGATGTACGGTGAACAAATTTGGCACAGTTTTGCGAAATAAAGTGAGGCCAGAGTTGAGAGCACACGGGCTGTAGGACTGGGAGAAAACAGTGGGACATCTCTCTTGCTTAAGACCATCAAGTGCGGGAGCCAGGACAACTTCCTAAAACTGCTGAAAGTGTTTTCAACGAGCTAGATAAAAGTCTCGCAGAGGAACGTGGTCCTGGAAGATGCCACCGCTGGTCCCATATGAGGACAGCCAGGGCTGGAAGGAGGCAAGGGCCAAGCCCGCAGTGCCCTGCCTGCAGCACAGCCATCCCCAGGGAAAGCCTTTCCCCAGGAACAATGCCCTCTTCCAGCTCGCCCTCGATTCCCCGAAGCTCCAAGGGAAGAATAGGAGGAAAGTGCTTTCTTTTATTTCTATTTAACTTCTCTGCTTTGTTATTCTTTTCCCAAGCTCCCCAGATTTGACGGCTGCAATAGCCCTCTGGTTCTCATCTACAAAGGGGCTCTCCTCTGCGCACCGTAAAAACCCCTCTTTACCCTCAACCGTCTTCCATGCCGATCTTTGGGCTGGGCTTGGGCATCCTGTTCCCCTTCTCCAATTTAAAACTACGCACTATTCCAAGCAGAAAAAATGTGTTTCGAGCTAAAGGACCACCCAAATTCACCATGCTCCATCAAACCATTTTAAAGAGAGCTGGATCCACCTTTTACTTCTCTCGGCAAACCATCTCTTCGCTTAAAATCCCAATGTTGACCCCACCAGACCTTGTGGAGACACTCTCCGCCTGCACGAATCTCAGCCCAAACCCTCAGAATGGTTCTGGGAATTAAATGTTTTGATTCTTTGAGGATCCAGCTCCTAGGAGAGGCAGTCACCATGTCAGACATGGTGATAGACGCTTCCTTCTCCCCCCACCTTGTTTTCCAGCAGGCAGCTCAGGCGACGGGTGCAGAGGAGGACATGGCAGAGCCCCCCGGGACGGGGGCTCGGCGTGGACCACGTTTGTGCCAAAAGGCACAGCCACTCTTTTGCCTCCCAAAATGGTGCCCGGGCGAGGCAGCGGCTCTGACCCAAATTTCCTTTGCTGTGATTAAACACCCGTTCCCGTGGCTGACACCAAAACGCAGCGGTCTGCCTGCTTCCCTGAGGACGGTGATGAACGCTGGTTCGATTAACCAGCAAACCCCAGCATTTATCACTCCAGCCTCGCCTGAAATGAACTTCTTTTTTGATTTTCTTTTTTTTTTTTTTTCCCCAGCCCACAAAACCAACCCACCCACACCGCTCAATAAATAACACCGGCGTTGCCACCCGATGCCCCAGCCACGTCCCCAGCTCCTCCTCACCGGGCCACCCAGCGCTGATGTCCTCGCTGCCATCCTCGCTTCCTCCCACCCAGCCCAGCTCTACAATTAATGATGGTGTTAATAAGCTTTTACTTGCGGGGGGGAAAGGAAAGGAGCTGGAGAGAGGAAGCTTTGCAGGGGGAACGGAAGAGACGTTTCTGCCTCGGCCATCAGGCAACTTTCCCCTTCCTCTTGCTCGCTGCCTCGCTGACCTTTGGCAGAGTTTGCCAAAGCTATAAAGGAAAAGGGAAAAAGGAAAAAAAAAAAAACGACAAAGGGAAACTAAAAAGCAAGAGGAGCTGAAAGGACAGGCAGAGAGATGTTAACTCGCCTCTGGCAATGATTTATCCTCAAAGGATGGGTGGACGGAGGCAGAGGGAGGTAAGCATGATCCTGGGCAGCATGGAAGAGCTTTGCTGGGGGATGCCCGAGGGGGAAGGAGTTAGGGGCGAGGAGCTGAGATTGTACACAGGGATGTATGTGCTGACCGGCAGGAAGGGGAAAAAAACCCCATGATGAGCGCTACTACACCTCATGAACCTGTCCTGAGGCAAGTGGAGGTCCCAAACCTGTAAGGTTTCCACAGCCATGGAAGAGGAACAGCATGGGTCAAGGTCACAACCCTGCAGAGCGAGCAGTCACAGATCAACCATTTTGGGGCAGGAGAGCTGGAAGACTCAGGCTCACCCACGTCAGCTAAGCTAAGAGTCTTCTCTGACAAATGACACCATGGGGACAGAACTGTCTTGCTAAGGAACAGAAAGATGTCTTTTTAAGAAGCAAATTTATGCATGACGTCTTGATATAATTAGTAAAGGCTTTTTATGGAACTGCCCTGGAGCGAAAAATATCCCTGATATGTGAAATTCATGTCCTTCCACACACCTCTAGACCGCCACCGTGCCCCCACATACCGCCAAGGCGACAAGAGTGACTGTGACGGCACAGCGAGGGTAGACAGGAGTGGGCAGGGAAAAATCCTGGCAGAATCAGGGCTGGGTTGTGTCACGACTGTGATGGGAAGTGGAGGGGAACGGGGACTTTGCTAGACACCAAGATCTTCCCCATAAGGTGACACATACCGCTGTGGGTAGAGATTTTGGGGAAGTTAGGCTATTCTTAGCATCCCTCTCCCACCTCCTCCTCTGGATATGTGTGCCTCATCACGATGCCCGGACTCTTTCTCACCGCTACAGTCACCGTCTGCAAACCCTACCCACAATATTACTGCGAAGACAAAATGTTTATGATGTGTTTGCATTCAGAGAAAACTTCCCATGTGTGTAAAAAAGTCATCACCGGCAGTTTCTTTATCCTCCCCTTGCCCAAGGTCTAGCAGAGAACTTATTTTACAGCGAGTTATTTATGGCCCGACAGAAGCACTGCTGACAATTTGAGATTCACAGCTCCAACCCTGGGCAACGAAGCAGGTTTTTTTTGGAGAAAGTCTTCTACAGACAGCAGCGGGAGACAAAACCATCTTTAAAACAGGATGGAGGAAAGCCCTCTCCTGCTCTATTGAACATTAACACTTGAGTTGCCTTTTCTGTTTGTCCTCACTGAGGTTTCCACCCGCCCGCCCCGAACCATGGGGAGCTCAGGCTCTGAAATGAACTCATCAGGAACTCAGGTTCTGAAATGTCCCCAACTCTGCTGGCGGAGCTGGGTTTCTGCTGCACTAGGTGGGGAGGGAGGAGATACAGGACCTCACCTCTCTCCCTCTTCCCTCCACTCAGCCTGTCTTATTTATTCAGGTGGCTTCGGCTGCTTTTAAGAAGCTTTTTAAGCCCCTTCGGTGGGGATTTCCGCACCATTAGGATTGGCAAACTCAAACGTTGGGTTTGCAATCCCAACCGTTGGGCTTTGCAAACCCTTGGACAAAGGGGTCTTGCTCGGAGCACGTGCTTTTAAGTAGCAGAAACACAATACGCAGGAAAAGCCCAGCATCCCTGCAGACGTAGGTACTTTTGGGGCGAGAAGCGTTGATGTGGGCAAAACAAACCTCTAGGAATCGTAAAGCAAACATCTACGAATCACGGGCACTGCAGCGCTGCAACGCCAACGGCTTGGCCCGCAGGTGGAGAAGGCCAAACTCTGAAGGTATTTACCTCCCTGAGGCAGGTATAAATGGGGCAGACAAGGACTCGGAAGGGCTCTCCGGTGCTGCTCCTCATGGTGCCGAAGACTTCGCAGAGAAAGGTGATGAACCCCAGCCAGCGCTCCACGTCCCGCTGCTGCAACTCCTCCCGCATGGTGAAATCCTTCTGCAAGAGGGACAGAGACAACAGGCTGCATCAGCAAAACCGCATCGCCATGGGAGAGGCAACGGCTGTCTAGAGAGAGAATTAGGAGGAAATTGAAACTCAGGGTGGGGGGGAGCGGGAGGAAGACAGACAGACTGACTCTTTAGTAACAGCGGGGAGATTACTCAACGCACGCGGAGTGGCTGGAATTTCAACACAGCAAAGCCACCAGAAAGCAGGTACTGCAGAAACATCACCAACCCCTGCAATAACTGTCACGGCTTGCGCTAGAGATGGCGTCCCCCGTGCCCTGCCCTCTCCCTCGGACAGAGGGACTCTTTTCCATATGCACAACAACCAAGCTCGAATAAAACCAGCAACGAAGAGGTTAAATGACACACAGGGGAAACGCTAGGAATGCTGGTGGCCATGCTGGACTTGGTGGTCCAGGTGGACCTGTCCAGCCCGTTCATTCCAGTATCTTCAGCAGACCTGGCCGGCGGTATCCTAATGGCCTGGCTGTTCCCTGGGGTCTCAGGAAATTACAGCAGAGACTGGCTCCCTGCCCGACCAGAAGAAGATCAGGGCAGCCCGGGCTGGGCATTAAAAGGTCACCCTGCTCCTGAGCTGATGGTTGCCATGACCAAGGATTATCCGAATGACGTGATTTACGGAGCAGCATCAAGAGGAAGCGTGCAGGGAGATAGTTGCCTCCCCATCAGTCCTCCAGCTGGGGAGAAAAAAGGGGGTTTGCCCGAAGGCAGCATATGAAAAGGGATGCATGTGCTGGGAACGTGTGGCAAAGAGCAAGGGGCAGCACAGAAAAGCAAATAAAAACCTTTACAGAGGATGGCACAAGAGAGCGCATCGCACTCAGGGCCAAGAGGGTTTCCCTGCGCTCTCAGCGATGCCACAGAGCTTCTTGCAAGATGTCCCACGCGACTTTGCTTGTCTGTCTCCATAGGGACCTTTCCTCGGTATTAAAAATTAGTAGACACTAAGTAGGGGAAAATTAAAGAACAGGACAAGTTCGTCCTCAACACCATGTGTTCCCAGTGCGGGTTGCAGAACATTTAAAATCCAGCAACTAAATAAATTATCTTATATCTTTGTCATCTCAGTTTATTCCTACTGCCTGAGACAAAGGGCTTCGCTGCTGCGAACGCTCCGACCCGCAGCTGCACTCTGCAAAGTCAGGGAGATATAAAAGCCACCACACCAAAGTTCGCTCGCATGGCCCGGGTAACACACGGGAGATCTTTCTTTTGAAACAAAGGTAAGTAAAGCAGCTGCGAAAGAAAGCCAGGCAAAAGCGCGACGATTATTTTCATGACACAACCGTATGCATAGAAGATCCGAGAGAGGAGCTATTTATACGTTTCATTACAAAAGGGAAAAAAAAAAATATATATTTGCATATGCAGGAAGAAGACTTGTAAAATAACCGAAGCACTTATTAACCAAACAGCGATGACTAATTCCTCTCTACACCCATTTCTATAAGGCAATTGCCCAACTGTGTCTGCGACTCCGGAGTCAACCTGTAGCGAGATCCTGTCGGGTCTTTTCAGACTCTCTGGGGGAGTTTGCAGAGTTTGTCTTTTCATTATCAAGCCGGTCCCAGGGTGGTGATGGAGGAGAGAGTTATTTGCCAGCTCAGGTTATCACTCCAGGGTTACCAAATTACTCGTTCTGGAGTTTTCACTTGAATTTTAATTAAAAAAATAAAAGTCAGAGAAATGACCTCCTGAGACTGAGAAATTAAAAGACCAAGTGAGAGCATCCTGTGCCCCTCATCTGCACTGATGGGGACCTCCAGCCTCACCCACGCATGAAGTCACCCCCTGGCCACCTCCACCCTGGGACAAAAAGCACCCTTTGAACCCTGGAGCTCTTCCTTGATTCCCTGTGACCTCTCTCCATCCCCTGGCACTGAGCTGTCTCCTGCATCTCACGCAACATCCCACCGGCTTCAGCCCCCGAGCCATCCTGCCCCTCCCAGCCCGGATACCCACAAGCAGTCCCCTTGTCCTGTCTGGGAAGGTCCACACTGATGCGCTCAAGGAGCCGGGCCATATTTCGGGATCCCTGGGGCACACTGGGAAATGTGTGGGATAACCACATGGGCTGTGCGGTCCCGGACTACTGGGAAAGAATAAAAACCACCGCAGGAAACTCTCCTCCTTCCTGTTCCTGTTTCAAACATATCGCCCCGCTCCGCAGCCTTGCAAGAGTGAAAACTGACTCTTCAACATTTTCCTTTTAAAAAAATATTTTCTGTAAAAAAACACCCCATCAAACCAACCAACCAACAAAAAAATTCCATGAAACAACCACCAAACCAAATTCATCAGGCCTGGGACGGGAGCTGGACAGGGAGGGATGCCACCACCCAGCACCCTCTTTTTTTCATCCTACGGCACCCGGTGGGTGATGCCACCCAGCAGAGACATCAATGAACACTCTGCCCCCAGCTTTGCAGCTGAAGACGACCCTTGCAAAAGAAAAGGGAGTGGGGTCCTCTCCCAAACCCACCCCGAGTCACAAAAAAGCTTTGTGCAGACTTTGATGGACCCCCGTGAAGGACGAGAGTGGGAGGTGGAACGTGGGATGGATGCAGAAGCCATCGTGAACATTTTCACCCAGAACGTGATACTGCAGCGGGAATAATTTTGCTCCATTTGTAGCCTCAGGATGGTCCAAATTTCGCAGAAGGAGATTGTTTGCATGTGCTCTGCAAAAGAGGGGAGTGATACCGATTTGTTTGACAAAGTGGGAAGAGCACCTGGACAGAGGTAGGAATTATGTTTTTCGGACCATGCCCGCCTACAGGCAAGAGTTGGGCTTGCCAGGAGCAGAACCTCCATGGTAGCTGGACTTGCAGTGCCAGGGCTCTCCTGAAGCATCCTGAGATACCCATTTGCTTTGGCCTCGCAGGGTGGTGCTACACCAGTGTCATGGCATGCACAAGGAAGGTGGCCCGTGGAACTTTGTCCTTACATTTGGCCTTCAGACAGCAGGTTTCACCAGAACCATGGCACGCACAGACGGGCAAGCTAACACAAATGCCGCCTATGCAGAGGTGTCCCACCTCCCTTGGGGTGCCCATCTTTGAGGAGACCGCTGCTGTCATCAAGGTAATTTGGCAAATGGAGTTATGGGTGCGATTCACCTGGCTGCATGTTGGCTGTGCTCCCAGCAGGACCTGTGACCCATCACACCGGGCACGAAGAAGGTGGAGAGCAACTCAATCACTTCTCCAAAGGGTGTGCAACCAAAATGGATGAGCCAGACCAACAGCGTGGGAGAGGTGAAGAGCTGGCCAGCAGCAAAGAGCAGCTCAGTAGAGAACAAAACCCATGGCCCGCGTGCCCAGGGCGCATCCGATGGAGCCGTGCCCTGACCCTCAGACCTCCGCACCACCGATGAGAAACCTTGAAGAGGCTGAAGAGCACTGCAACCAGACGGCCGGGTCACTGCCCTGCCCAGTGAACTTCATTTGCTCTGGAAATGCCTCACGGAGTTATATAAAAATAACCTGTGGATTGGCTTGCCCCATGCTTAGGTGGTGATGTCAGGGCAGTAAGCAAATTATCTTTCATCAGTTTGGCTGTATTTTTAAACACAAATTGTATTACTAATTTGGGGGTGCCCTGGCCTGTAGATAATCTGGGTGCGTTTACTGGATGACCTTCCTTCAGTGCCTATAGTTTAAAATAAAATATATTTATACCGGGCAGCAGGGTTGACCTCCCTTCTCTGCACGGTTTGGCAGAAGAGTAAACCATGCAGCAAGTGGGGGGATGCCAAGAGGACCTCTAAAGAGGTCTCATACAGGCCAAGTTTGGGGCATAAACCTGAAGGCTAAGCACATTCATCATGTTGGGCCTCACCACGCACGATGAGTAGGTCAGGGGTGGCCTGTGTTCACGCATGATAGATACGGGCCACGGCTCATCCCACCCTCTGTCATCCTCTGTTGGACCCTTTCTAAGCTCGGCTGAAGGTCCCGCCAGCAACGGAAATAGAAAATGCCTTTACCTTGAGGGTCTTCACTCTTGCACCCAAGTGAAAGCCCACTCCTCATCTCAGTGTAGATACAGCTCATGCAACGCTATCTCTTCTTGCCCCAGACATGAGATGTCTCCAAGACCAGGACCAAGCTAGAAAAGCCAAAAGGACTGGCCACTAAAGGAGGAAAATCCATACTCTACCATTTTTGGTGGGCAGCAGAGTCAAGCGGGACAAAAAGCAGCATCTTGCCATCGGATCTAAGCCCTCGCTCCGGCCCAGACAGCTGCAGTTGAAAATTCACCCCTTGGGAGTTCGCCACACTTTTTTTTAAGACGAGTCCCAAATAACTCTTCCCCAGATTTGGGCTCACCGGCTCATGGCCGACTGACTCCGTCAGCAGCAAGTTAGAGGGCAAAAGTTTAGCATGGGATAAAAATGAGGGTTAATTTAAGCATCGCCACCTTNAAAAGAGAGAGAGACATTTGGGCTTGTTGCTCTGTAAACACAGGGCTCTTCCTCTGGCAGCTCCGCTATCCCCTGGTCTGCTGTTTATTCAGTCATTGTCAAGGAGGCAGGAAATACTGAGTCATAAATACTGCGCAAAAAGAAATATATAACGCTTAGATATCAGTGCTAGGCACTATATAAAAACCTGCGAGAGGCTGTGACGAATACTTGATCTTACTGGCAACGTGCTCCAAAAGGCTGGAGACTTAAACGGCTTTTTGGAAAGCAAACGGGTTGGGGGAAGGAGGTGGTGGGTAGAGGCTGGGACAGCATCCGTCCCTTGTCGCTCTCCTGGAGGAGCAAACCTTCCACCTGCTCCCTCCCCAAACCCTTCAATAAATAACATTTTGCACACTTAACATTGCTGCATTACTCCCTGTTTATAATTTAAATAATATTATCCCCCACCCTGGGGGAGATGCTGGAGCACAGCTTTGCTTTCTGGGGAGTTCAACCCAGTGAGATGAGCAGTTTATAGCGCCGACATTCAGAAGAAGCTCAAGAGGTGCTGGAGAAACCTGTGGAATCACCAGGGAGTGATCAAACACCTCTGCCCATGGATGTCTGGGGTCTCACCGAGTGTCTCGGAAGCTTAGCTACCACCCACAGCTCACAGCTTCATCGGGAACATCTCAGTCCACATGGACATCACTACACAAGTTCCTTTGCTGTACTGAACCACCGGAGATGGTGGGACACGAGGTAGGACCATCAGCTCTTCCATGGACTCTGCTCTTCCTCCAACCACCCACTGCAACACTTCCAGCCTCTCTCTGCCTGCACCCCACTGACACTTCCCAAGGACTGAACCATACCAAGATCCCACCACACCATCCCTGCCCATGCTCCTACCAGCACAGGGACAATAAGACAAAGCAGAGTAAGACGACAGCAGAAAACGTGCTTTGAGCCAACAGCTTCCACGCAGGACTGTGAAACAGCAGCACAGGAGACTGAGATTTATTTCCGGTCCTGTGTGGGCTCCCATCACCTCCGTACCCTGATTTCCCAGTTGGCAAACGGGAACGATTTACTCATCTTCCTCTGCAAAGCACTTTGGGGCCTGTGACTGAGACATGCAAATCACGGCAATTATTACTACTCCAACAAAGGAGCTATTGACATTTAAAGCAGATAAAGCTTTTAAATTACAGACGACACCCTGTGCCCAGCCTCGCAAAGGTCCCGGCTTCACCCAGCCATGAGGCATTTCACTCCCACAGACTTTCATCACGCCGTTTCCGCCGAGCTGGATCCGCACCAGGTGAATGTGCACCGGCTTCTTTTTGGGGTTGCTTTGGGAAGAGCAGCAAATCCTACGGGTGGCTTTCAGCGTGGAGCTGGTTTCATGACGGCCATGGCTCTGCGAATGTTTCTAATCACAGAGGTCTCCAAGATGCATCGCATGGTGAAGGTCCAGGTCACCAGGACTGTGACCACCTCCCCCATGGGCACCTACCACCCATCAGTTGACCACCAGATGATATCTAACTTGCATTAAGTGTCACTAATTCTACAAGAACAGCTCACCAAAGATCCTGCAGCCATCAGACAGACACAGATAGTGCTTATTCCTCTCAAAAGGATTTGGGCAGGAAGGGGAAAGTAAGGTGAGAAAACTCCTGGTTCTTCTAAAGGAGATGCTGAGCAAACTTCCAGGATTAGGAACATCCATGAATTTAAAATTCCTCAGGTTTGGGTAACCAAGGCAGCTGAGAACCAGAGCCAACAGGAGCTGTGGGTTCTTCCCGTGTCTCCAAACACCTTGAGGCGACCAAGCGGGTGGTCACTTGAACCTCCTGCCCCCTGGTCTCACCATGACCTCTCCATTTGGCTCCAAATCTGGGATCAAGAGCAATTACCCACCCAACGTGGGCGTCTCATGGCTTGAGCCAGCGATGCCTCTGAAGCCCTCAGAGGCTGCAGAGGTGCAAGCAGTTAATTATTGATTTAGCTGAGGTTTAAAGCACCCAGGTGGGAACACAATGATGGATGTGCAATCAGAAAAGTGAAGCCGTTAACCTACCAGTTGCTAGAGATCTTGGAGCACTGTCTCAGTGGGAGCTCTAAGATGACCATGAGGGTGAAGTAGCACGGTCTGCACACCACAAACAGCAAACACCCTTTTTTTCCTGGCATAATAATCTTTAATGACCCCCTGAGTGCAGAGAAAGCGGAGTAAGGAGAAGAGGCAGCCCAAAGGAAATCCCCTGGTCTCTTGTTATCTCCTTCTCCTTTTCTCTCGTGGAGGGGAAACATCAGAACTGAGATGTGGCCAAATCCCGGGAAGACACCGTGTCCCACAGGTCAGCAGAGCTTACCGCGGAATTGGAGCAAATCTCATTTCCACCTGAACACATTCGCATCTCCGTTGAGTTATCGAGGCTCATACCATGTTATCACAAGACTATTTCTCCAAATAATTTTCAAGTAGGATAACACACAGAGCAGAGATACTCTGCAAAAGAGAGTGGGATGCTCTGGGAGCTCCGGTTGCTTCACCAGAGGCTGTCTGCCAGCACCTCCTCCAGCAGTACCCAGGTGACAGACTTGTCTTCCTCGTTACTTAATTTTTATTGCCGCCCTTCCTATCTAGCACCTTCCCAGATTCCCAAACACGTGCCAGGGTGTCAGCTCGGCTGGATAACAGCAATTTATCACCACCATAAAGCCCTGTTATCCCATGAACCCAGACACCATCACACAGAAAATTTTCATCGCTTGTCCCAGCCAGACCTTACAGCGAGCAGAGGGACACAGACCAACAGCAGGACACACGGACATAGGGAATTAATGATACCTGCGAGAGCCAGAAGCCAACCTCTCGGTCCCGTGGAGAGAGACTGGCGGGGAGACAAGGAACCACGAAGAAATAGAGCTTAATTTCTTTACCGGGTTGTCGTCAGAGCAGCCGGGATGCCCGTTCGACCCGGCCCTGCAGACACCCCATGGCTGTAATGCCCGGAGGAGGCAGCTCCCGCTCGGCAGGCTCGCTCCTCTGGAGCGTTGCAGAAGATCCTCGTTATATTCATTTAAGTCCCGGTGCTGCGGGAACCCCAAGGCAGCGAGGTGCCCTTTGCCTTTCTGAGCGTGCGTGGGGAAACCTTGGGTTACCTTTGGATGTTGGGGAGACACCACGAGTCCTCTCCCAGGCAGCTATTCCCTGAGACGGGGGCAAAGCATCCATGTCCCCAAGAGCATCCCGTCCCCGGGCCAGCAATCCCCTCCCTCCCTGCTACACGGAGGTGGTAGGAAAAGAGGGGAGCAAGCACAGCAGATCCCTGCCCATCCCAGCATCCGCAGCAGCGCTGGCAACCCCACTGCACGCGAATATATATTAATATAAATCTCCCAGCCCACAGGCCACGTTGCCCAAATCATAAGCTCACTGTAAAACCATGCTGGTTTGAAGAAATCCCCCAAACCAGTGTAGAGGGACTGTTTTATACGGGTGGGGATGGTTTGCTGGGCAGTTTTCAAGCCCTTCCCTGCATCAGGGCAAAGCCTGAGCCCCAACACCATCCCCGGCATCTGCTTAAGAGGCCACTTCTGTGCCTGAAAAAATGCCCATCCCACGCCCCGTGCCAAACGCGGGGTGATGATTAAGACCTCGACAGAGGCCGATGGATGGATCCTGCTCGCAAATGCCGGGGGCGGAGATGCCCAGCCTTGTAGCCCGGAGGAACGCACCAGGGAGCAGCTGGATTTTGCCAGCAGGCTGCATTCTTATTTTAAGCTCTGCACATGCAATGCGTCCTCTTCAGAAGGCGGAGGTTGCCGAGGGGTCTATGGGAACGGGCCAAGTTTGCAAACAGGGATATAAGAGGAAGAAAAGTGGCCGTGGAGGCAAGTGCTGCTTCCTCCAGGCGCCGTGGCTGGAGAAATTCTGCTTGCATCCGAAACGAAGCTGCGCCCACTGAAACGCCAGCCTGCCCGCGGATGAATGAAACCAGGCAGGGATAAAAAAGCAGGCAGCTAATCCCGTTTGCTGTCGGGTGCTTTTCTGCACGGGTGCTCCCGGTTTATATCGGCTCAGTCCTAGGAGGGATTTTCCTGGCTGCCTGGGAGGTGCCTGGGAGCTGGCAGCAGGACGCTTTCCCTGTGGGATGCTAAGAACTTTCTCGCGGGTACGCGCTTGGTGGTGCTTCACCATGGAGCGGGACCACCAACCTGCTGAGCTGGCTGTGGAGCGCAAGACGCCGAGGCTTCACCTCAGCTTCTCTTGCAAGCCAGGACCGCTGGATGAACGAAGCCCTGGTGGCTTCCCCCATCCCCAAAACCTGCCCCTGAAGGGGAAGCCCCTGAACTGGGTGGCACAGGGAAGCGGACAACCTTTGGGTGGACCTTAATGCACACAGATAGCTACAAACGGGTCCAAGAGGCATGGGGCATTATAGAATCATAGAACAGTTCGGGTTGGAAGGGACCTTTAAAGGCCACCTAGTCCAACCCCCCTGCCACGAGCAGGGACATCTTTAACTAGACCAGGTTGCTCAGAGCCCCGTCCAACCTGACCTGGAATGTTTCCAGGAACAGGGCATCTCCCACCTCTCTGGGCAACCTGGGCCAGTGTCTCACCACCCTCAGCGTAAACAATTTCTTTGTTATATCTCGTCTGAACGTGTTCTCTTGTAGTTTAAAGCCATTACCCCTCGTCCTATCGCTACAGGACCTGCTAAAAAGTCTGTCCCCATCTTTCTTGAAAGGCTGAGGGACTTGGGTCTCTTTAGGCTGGAGAAGAGACAGCTGAGGGGGGATCTTATCAACGCTCATAAATACTTCAAGGGAGGGTGCCAGGGGTATGGGAACAGTCTTCTTTCCGTGGTGCCCAGTGACAGGACAAGAGGTAACGGGCACAAACTTGAAGATCGGAAGTTCCAACTAAACATGAGGAGTGACTCNTCTTTAGTCTGGAGAAGAGACAGCTGAGGGGGGATCTTATCAACGCTCATAAATACTTCAAGGGAGGGTGCCAGGGGTATGGGAACAGTCTTCTTTCCGTGGTGCCCAGTGACAGGACAAGAGGTAACGGGCACAAACTTGAAGATCGGAAGTTCCAACTAAACATGAGGAGTGACTCCTTTCCTTTGAGGATGGCAGAGCACTGGCACAGGCTGCCCAGAGAGGTGGGAGAGTCTCCCACTCTGTAGATGTTCCAAACCCACCTGGACACCATCCTGTGCAACTGCTGGAGGTGACCCTGCTCTGGCAGGTGGGTTGGACTGGATGATCTCCAGAGGTCCCTTCCAACCCTGACCATTCTGTGATTTTGTGATTTCTTATAAGCCCCCTTTAAGGGACTGGAAGGTTGCAATAAGGTCTCCCCGGAGCCTTCTCTTCTCCAGGCTGAAAACCCCCAACTCTCTCAGCCTGTCCTCACAGCAGAGGTGTTCCAACCCTCTGACCATTTTTGTGGCCTCCCCTGGACCCGCTCCAACAGGTCCATGTCTTTCCTGAACTGAGAACTCCAGAGCTCCCTTATGGCCAGAGATCTCCTTTAAAAGAAAGCCAAAAAGAAAAGAAAGACGGATGCGTGAAAACGCGGCGGGTGGGAGAGCACGGGGGGGTCCTTCAGGCAACCGGCCAGATTCATTGTGGGATGGGTTTTCCCTTCATCTGCCCAGAGACCCAACCAGGCGGGCAAGGAGGGAATCGGAGGAGTTAACAGACTCGCAGCCAGAGATATTCGTGGCACCCAGAGTTCGTGTAAAGTTTCATACCGGGACCCTTTTCTAAATTCTTTCGGTCATGGGAGAAAACACTGCAACTGTTTAGTCTGCAGGGAGGTGGTGGCTCTGGCCCAGCACTCAACGTCGCTGAGCAAACATGCTGGAAAGCAAAGGGGCTGACAACCTTCTTATCTCCTCCGCCTGCTTTTCACCCCGTCTCTCCCACCGTCGTGGCCAAGCATCTGACGGGCATCGGGTACCGGAGCTCCCTGCTGGAAACACAGCTCTGGGCTCCCTGGGATGGGGGACAAGAGACCACCAAAAGCTGGGATTTGGAGGTGAAGTACCAGTCTGCTAAAAAATGTTATTTACACGACAGAGCTCGGAAAATCTTTCTCAGGGGCTAATATTTACAAATGCGATGAAGCCAGGGAGATTCTGCGACAGTAAACGTATTTGGCTATTTTTTAAAATGGATGTAAAAGATGCATTAATCTTTTCTGCTCATCCCCCGAAGCATGGAGGTATGGAACACGCCCTACGCACCCTGCGATGCCTCTGAAGCTGCCCGTCCACGCCCGAAAAGCTGAGATTACAGAAAAGAGCTGCAGAAAACAACATTAACCTGCAAAACCCCTTGGTCCCTCCAAACTTTCTCTCTCTAAAGGGGTGCTCACGATTACCACGGCATATTTTGCAGCATATGGGCAGAGAGGCTGACTGCGAGCATCACCGTGTAAGACCACTGGAAAGCATGGTCTGGAATATTAAAGAGATGCAAGGAAACACACCTTACTCTTATTAACGAAGCAGAAATGGAAAGGTTTTGTTTTTTCCAGCCTGACACTATTTCCTTAGCCGACGCACGCTTTGCTCTTGCTATCTTCGTTTTCAGTTCCTTCTGCTCCTGGACTGGAGGTGATACCGCTGGGTTTGGGTTCCCGGCTTTGCTCGAGATGCTCCTCCTAGCTCCTCTTTATTCAAAAATTAATATGTAGAGCAATGGCAATTAAAAAAAACAAAATAGAAAGAAAGAAAAGTGGAGGAATTTATCTACCGGGAAAGAAAGCATTGTTTTCGGATGCTCGGCGAGGGGGGAGAGCACGGGGGGGACCGCATGGGTGGCAGCACCGCTGATGAGACCAGAGGATGTGTCACGATGGGGTGACATCAGCCCGCCACGCATTGCTCACTCCTGTCCTCAAGACTCGGATGCTGTGTTTTGTACCAGTATCAGCCCTGGACCTGAAAAAATTCTCATGCGTCTTATTCCTCACCCGCCGCATACCCTCTGGCTCCTCCGCTCCCCGGACTCGTCCCACCAAAGCCACTTCACACCGTCATTTTGCATTTGAGTGTTTAAACGTCAGCAGCGGGAAAAGACGCGGCTGTGCAAAATGATACCCTCGGGGGAGGTAAAGGGGATGTGGATTCCACGGCAGCGTTGATTCTCCAAATCCAGATTTTGACAGGTAGGTACATACAAAAATATCCAGCAGTGAAAAAACTAAGCCTAAGCCTGGCCGGGGGACGCTGAGGGTGCCCACGCCATGACACCCATGCTGCAGGTCCCACGGGACCGTCCCCCTGGGGTGCCACCGCAGCAGGCCAGGTGTAAAGACGAGCCAAAATCTGCCCAGGGGAGCCTGTGCTTGAGCACATCAATCAAGCCCACTCAGCTGGAAACCAAATTTGGTACAAATTCCTGTGGCTCAGCTAGAAATCCTTAAAAAAAAAAGAGATTTCCTACTAGCAAGCACAGCATCCCCCGTATCCCGTGTGCCTGTGGCCGGGGGATGCCAGGGATGGGCGAAGCACAAGCTATCCCATTTTCCCCCCTTCCCAGGAAAGAAAAAGGGATGCTGCCCTCTCCAACGTCCTTCTACCCAAACCCCGGCTCTGGGGTGACGCTGGCACCTGCGTCTACTCTGGCCTTGGCTCAGGAGGTGATGTCCCCGACACCGGCGTGCACCTCTGCCAGAAGGATGCTTCATCCCCTCGCAAAGTGATGGGGGGACACGGGGGTTTGTGGGATGGGACCCAGGCAGGGTGATGCATCACGGGGTCCTAATGAGCCTCCGAAAATCCTGTTCCCAGGCGAAGGGAACCAGCTAAGGGCAGGGCTGGGGATGGCAGGGTGACTGTAGGTACCGGCAGGAGGGATTTTCCAACCCCGCAGCATCCCAAAATCCCCACGTCGGGGCGGCTGCAGCAGCCTGAGCCGGATTTATGCCGGAGCAGGCAGGAGCAGATGGTCTGGCAGGAGGGTGCCTTAGGCCGGCTGAGTCCCTGGGCTGGCAGGAACGTGCTCCTGCATCCCAGGCTTGGATTTGAGCCTTCCAGGAGAGAACGGAGAGCTGGAGCTCATGCCAGTCCAGTCTGAGGGGATATTAACACTGAAGTGCCTCAACTGCCTCCAGAGCAATGGGTGGAGGGGGGTCCTCAGGCATTTCCTCACCTCAAAGCCAATGGATAAATGGATTTTGAGGCTTTTTTTTTTTTTATCTCTTTTCTTTGCTGCCTCTCCTACCAAAGCCCCAGGAGGACCCTGCGTGGCCCCGAACATCCTCCCTCACCTCCCAGCAATGGCTGGGAGCAGCTAGGAGCCCACCCCACCGCTAGCCAGCTGCCCGGATCCGGCCCAGAGCTGCAGGCAGGCTGCGGGCAGGCTGCACAGTCTGCAGTCTCCACCTAGAGCCCGGCGGAGCCTCTGCTCCGCGTTGCCACCACGCTGCAGCCCACGCACAGGGTGTACACGGGTCCCACCACCCTAAGTCCCCTGGTCTGAACTTGGCCGTGCTTTTAGCAGGCAGCGGTAGGCAGCAGCTCAGCCAGGGATGCTCCTGACGTTCCTCACCACCAGCCTGCAGGACCGAGAGGGACCGCCGCTGAGTCCCACCACCACTGGAAGATGCCCAGAGAGGGCATCCCACTGCCTGGAGGAGATGACGGGACACCAAGTACCATCCCTGAGGTCACACCACGCGCTGGAGCAGGGGCTGGTCCCCACCATGGCCTTGCAGCCTTGGCTCCTCCACGGTGAAAAGGAACCAGGAGAAACCACACACAACCTATTTACAGAGTCAAAGTGACAGCTATTTTTTCACAACACACCTGAGCACTGCAATATAAAATCTTAATTTTGAATTCAAGTCATTCTTTAAACTCCTAAGGCTTTTTTTTTTTTTTTTTTTTTGGCAACTTAGTCCTACTTCCCATCACCTTCTCAACTCCACGATGCTCTGCTACTCAAAAATAAACACCTTCTCTGCGCGGAGCTGCGAGGGTGGCTGCGTCAGATGGACTCCAACCCTCTTGGCATCCCCTGTGATGCCCACTGGTACGTCCAACTGCAACTCAGCTCCTCGAGGGGCTGCGAGCCCCAAAACCCACCGTGTAACTCCGCAGCTGATTTAATTTGGCATCCGGCTCAGCTATTCCCAGCTCGGAGCACTCCTCGCGCTTGTGGGGCACAGCTCCTGTCCCCATCCCCTCCTTCCTATCAGTGAGAAATTGTTGCCTTTTTTTCTGCCCCCCATGAAAACCCCCGCTGTTGGGTTAAACCCCTTTTTGAGCTCCATTAAATCCCCCCTCATCTCATCATCAGCCTCTGAGGAGGTGGTGCCAGGCACTCCCTCGCCCCAGCCACGTTCCCGCGTCATGGAAAGGTTGCAAAGGAGCCGGACGGCTCCTCCAGCCATCACTCCGCTTGGGAAAAGCGGCAAGTTTAAAGCACGTAGTTCGATATTTAATCCGGGGCTCTCCAATAACTCACAGACCCGCATGGGACCTGTCTGCCAGCGGCTCCTGTAACCTCGATGGCGAAACGTTATTACTACGGACAGACGGCGATGGCTTGGCCAGACTCACGGGTAACGACGGGGCCAGCTCTAATTGATGCCCAGCTCTGCCCTTCACCTGCCGGCGAGGGCAAGGTGCCAGCCCGCTCCCCCGGCTCCCTCTCCTGCCCGCTGCCGACGCTCGCCCGGGTTACGTTCGGCCCCGGATGACTATGCAAAATAATAATAATCCAAAATAGAATAAAATATTAAAAATATAGAATTATTTCAAATAATAAACCAATAAAATACAAATAGAAAAATTACAAAAAATAAAATAATACACAAACCAATAATTTTGTCACAGAAAAATAATAGAATAAAAAGATTAATAATTCAGTTACAGAATTACAGAGCACCTTCAGAGACACAAGTGGGGCAAACAAGAGGGAACGCGTCTCCTTCCCACTCCTCCTTTTTTCCGTGTTTGAGCGCAGGAGGATGCAGGCAGCTGGGGATGCTCCTCGGAGCCACCCATGGGGCTGCGCTCCACGTCCCCCTCCAAGCCCCTATATATACTACGTATATACGTGTGTGCATGAATTTAGGATTACCTTTGAATTCCCTGGCTGTATAGAAAATAAATCCCACCTGCAAAGCTGCATGTCGTAGGCAGCTTCCGGCGGCGAGTCCCACTGCGGTTTACAGAACCAGGACAGCGCTGGCAATGTCAGCGCAGAAATGTAAGGAAAAAGGTTTCCAAGCTCTGCAAGTTTCTGCAACGCCCCAAACGAAGGTGTTTACACAACGACAGCATCGTTTGCTATTTCTCTGCCTGTTCTGGGTTCCTGCGGGACTGGTAGAGCCCGTGCACACACCAGCTCTGAGGTTCACCACTGAGATGACCCTCATCCCCTGAGCCAAAGGGCTTTTTCCCCATTGAATCACCACCTCACCTTGGGAAGAGCTCATCAAACTCTTCTGGAAGAGGAACCAAAGGCAGCAACGTTGGGCTCATGCACAGATCAAAGAGACGGATGCGGTGCTGCTCCACGGAGCTGAGCGTGCAAACCCTCATCACTGCAGCGTTCAAGACAGACAGATTTCTGGCCTTGGGGTTTGCCCCAGGGACCTCGGGACCTTTTTCTCCCCCTTAAATGCTACCTATCTTTCAGTGAAGCAACCTCTCTCATGTTTCTTGGGTGATGACTTTTCCAAGACAAGTGGTACCACTGTGTTTTCTGCGCACGAATTGGACCATCTGTAATTAAATCGAATTAAAACCAACCACGGAACGAGGGTCAATGGGTTTTGCAGTCAATGCTCAACACGGCGTATAGGTCAGATGCTCTCCAGCCATGCTCAGATCCACCTGACTCTACCTCTGTCAAACCACAAACCGTTCCTTGCCGAAGACCCAGACCTTAATCATGTTAAGAGGGGAAAAAATCTGCCTTTCAGCATTAACCATGTGTATTACTTCCACGTCCCAACTCCCACAGTATTCACTCGCATTACCACCCTCGGTGTCTTCACCCTCAGAACCCCTATGATGCAGAAAGGGCTGCTACCACTAGGACGTTAAGTCGTTTGCCCAAATGACGAGGAAGCCTACGGAGTGAAGGGATTTCAGCTCATTCCTCCCAAATCCTTGTGCTCAGCATGGTAACCACTTCCCTTTGCACACTGATTTTCCGAAGCAAATCAATCAATTCTCCAGTACCTAATGCCACAACATCTACATCCCATGAAGGGATTAAATCTAAATTTTCCTCTTCCATCCTCCACCTGGGCTGACAACAACAGAGTTTTGGCCCCCTTCCTAGTTGAGCCCTTCCAGAAGAGGTCACACCAATCATCTCAAACTCAGCTGAGTCCACCAAAACCCAAGTGCAGCCTCTGCCAAAACCCACAGGATTCGACTTAAGTTTCTACAACCAGAGCAAAGCACAGCATCGAACCAAGGAAGGGCCATTCCTGGGGCACCAAGAGATTAAACGAAGATGATGAAGAAACCCTGCATGGGAATGCAATAGGGTATTCAATAGGGTATGCCATAGGGTACGCATTAGGGTGTGCGATAGGGTATGCAACAGGGTATGCATTAGGGTGTGCAGTAGGGTATGGATTAGAGTGTACATCAGGGTGTGCATTAGGGTATGGATTAGGGCATGCCATAGGATACGCACTAGGGTGTGCCACAGGGTGTGCGTCGGGGGTGTGCACTAGGGTATACCATAAGGTACGCATTAGGGTATACATTAGGGTATCCAATAGGGTACGCAACAGAGTATGCATTAGGGTGTGCAGTAGGGTATGAATTAGGGTGTGCCATAGGGTATGAGCTGGCAACGTGCCCTTGTCACCAGGAAGGCCAATGGAATCCCAGGCCGAGTAGGGAAGAGTGTGGCCAGTAGGTCAAGGGAGGTCATTCCCCCCCTCTGCTCTGCACTGGTGAGGCCACAACTGGAATACTGTGTCCAGTTCTGGGCTCCCCAGTTCAAGAGGGACAGGGAACAGCTGGAGAGAGTCCAGCGTAGGGCAACAAAGATGACCGAGGGATTGGAGCATCTCCCTTAGGAAAGGCTGAGCGAGCTGGGACTCTTCAGCCTGGAGAAGAGAAGGCTGAGGGGAGACCTTATGATTGCTTCTAAGTATCTAAAGGGTGGATTGAAGGAGGACGGAGCCAGACTCTTTTCAGTGGTTCCCAGTGACAGGATAAGGGGCAACGGGCACAAGTTGGAGCATAGGAAGTTCCATTCAAACACTAGGAAAAACTTCTTTATGGTTGGGGTGGCGGAGCACTGGCACAGGCTGCCCCGGGGAGGTGGTGGAGTCCCCTTCTCTGGAGATTTTCAAGACCCGCCTGGATGCAGTCCTGAGTAACGTGCTCTAGGCAATCCTGCGCTAGCAGAGGAGTTGGACTAGATGATCTCTAGACGACCCTTCCAACTCTGAAAATTCCGTGATTCCATAGGCAATAGGGTACACAATAGGGTATGCATTAGGCTATGCAATTTGGTATGCATTAGGGTACGCAATAGGGTATGCTGTAGGGTATCCAAAGGGGTATCCAACAGGGTATCCGATAGCGTATACATCAGGGTATGCAATAGGGTATGCCATAGGGTATCCAATGGGGTATCCAACAGTGTACACATCAGGGTACGCAACAGAATCATAGAATCATTAAGGTTGGAAGGGACCTTTAGATCATCGAGTCCAACCATTAACCTAACCTGACAAAAACCACTTCTAAACCATATCCCCAAGTACCACGTCTACCCCTTTTTTTAAACACCTCCACGGATGGCGAATCCACCACCTCCCTGGGCAGCCTATTCCAATGTTGGATAACCCTTTCAGTGAAAAACTTTTTCCTAATATCCAACCTAAATCTCGCCTGGCTTAACTTGGACCCATTTCCTCTCGTCCTGTCATTTGTCACTAGGGAGAAGAGGTCAGTCCCCATCTCTCTACACTCTCCTTTCAGTTACTTGTAGAGAGTGATAAGGTCTTCCCTCAGCCTCCTCTTCTCCAGGCTAAACAGCCCCCGTTCCCTCAGTCATTCCTCATAAGACTTGTCCCCCAGACCCCTCAACAGCTTCGTTGCCCTTCTCTGGACACACTCCAGCACCTCAATGTCTTGTAGTGAGGGGCCC
>VZSZ01000010.1:125090-155985 GCA_013398815.1 Ibidorhyncha struthersii | reverse complement strand
ATTAAAAGAAGGTATCAGCCTTCTGTTTGATGTGCTGTTGGCCGCGGTTGCTAAGGGGAGCAGTGTACAATTACAGCCCCAGTGATGTCCACTCTAATAATACACTTGGCTCTGCATAGCTCAGATGCAGACACAGCTCTGCTATAAAGAGCACGGCCATTTCAACAGAGGAATACTCCAACTTATGTTACATGTGAAGAGTTTGCGGCACATTGCTTAATACCCTCCACACCGAGAAAAAAAAAGCACTGCAGCCTGGACATGCCAGCGAATGAAACTACGAGAAGTGAAAACCTCTTTCACGAGACTTACTTTCAATTTATTAATTAAGGAGGTGAAGAAAGGGGTGAAGAAACCATGCATGTGTCCACCAAGATGTTCTTGCATACCTCCATCCTTCCAAGCTCCCTGAGACCAATTCAGCCAGGTCTATCCCAGTCTATCCCAAGGGCTCGCACGGCCCAAAATTGCTCCTTGTACCAAACTCAGCGAGCAGAAAAACAAACCCAATTAACTTCCCCACCAAGTGCTGAGCCCCCACATGGCAGCATCTCCCTGAGCTTGACCAGCTGCCCATCCCATGACTCCTCTTTCCGTGTCTCCCTTCAGCATCCCGAAAGGTTCACAGCACCCAAATTCACGACTCAGCCAAGATCTGGGACCAAAACACAGAGCAAGGGACAAATTCAAACCAGAATTTTCCCAGATAGATCTCCTTAGAGCCTGAAATGGTTCAATGCTGGCCGGGGGGATGCTCTGCAGAGGAGCTGCTGGCAGGGAGGGGGATGACGTGACAGCATTCCTGTGCCACGGTGCTGGGATTTGTTTTGGGATCAAACAAGTCCCCTGAGATAAGCTGCGAACATGCGCAGCCCCCGAGCGTGAGCACCTTGTCAACAGCTGAAAATATGAGAGGAGCCCAGGTTAAAAAGACAGTTTATTGGCTGTTCTGTGGGAAAAACCTTTGCTGCTTGTTTAAGGTCCAGAGGGGTATAGGGATGCTGTCTATAGGTACCGGGATGCTCGTAGGGTGACTCAATGTGTTAATGAATTAATTTCTGAGATCCTCCGGTGGGGCTGAGCTGTTGCCATTGCAGTCCCAAGAGAAAGGGACAAACAAGCCCCTGCAAAACAGAAGCATCTGCCGGGAGCAGATGGGGGGGGTGTGAGCGGTCCAGCCCCAGGCGCNGCGGGGGGCGCGCAGGGGGGGGGGCGGGGGGGGGGGGATCACGTTGATCCCGATTTATCACACCCCGGCAGAGTAATTCCTCAGCTCGCCGGTGCCCAGCGAGCCGAGCGCCTTACGTCCGGGGATCAGATTAGTCTGAAAGGTGCTAGAGAGACATAAATCCAGCTCTGAAGCAAGCGTTTTATTAAAGGTTGTTTGGGTTTGTTTTTTTTTTTTTTTTTTTTTTTTTTTTTTAACGGTAAGGGTGTTNTAATTAACGGTAAGTTACCTAGAAATGGCTGGTGGAAAATATCTGACGGTGGAGGGGCCACAACTGGAGCTGGGTAACGTCATATCATCAACCATATATATCAGTATATCATTTTGATATTGATATATCAACATGGTATCATCAACAATATATCGTTACATCATATTGATATATTACCATATCAAGATGATATCTGTATTACTCCATAATATCCATATATTATCCAATATACCATACTGATATTGAGAATACATCACACAGCAATACCATCAACCCCCTTATTTCACATCGAGGCAGCTGCGATGATTCTTTTGTGCTTCATACCTGGGTCTGCCTCCAGCCAGGGCTATGAAGCCTGAATGCATTACAAAAATTCCCAGTTTAGGGCTTGACCAAAGTATTGCATGAATCTGTGTGAACACATCTGATTATTTCAGTTGGAAAAAGAAACTGTGCTTGGAGAAAGTCAAAATCCATTACTATGAGAAAGGAAATGTTAAATTATTTAATTTCACATAGCTCTTTGCTTTTGACCTGTCGTGATCTCTCACCTTTTGCCCCATCAAGACATTTTAAAAAGATGTGCAGTTTGGGGCTGAGCAAATCCCTTTTGCGTATTTTTCAATGCTTTGGCACGTGAACTCAGTCACCCGCACGCCCTGCTCAGTCTTTGCATTTCATTTCTTCCCAGCTCTCCACAACAAACGTCATGCTCCCATCACACCGAGACCGGCTACATGTTCCTGGAAAGCACTTTGGGACTCTCTGGAGATATGAGATATATTATTTATCCTACATTCATGCTATGAAGAGCTGAATATGAAGCCCGTTATTATCGCACATGATGCTGCAGTATAAATCAGTCTACTGGGTGTGTTGGTAGGGGTGGAAAGGCTGAGGCAAGAGAAGAAAGCAAGCTGGAAGACTCTTCCCTAACCCAGAAGGACTGCCATCATCCTCAATTTTTGGATAACACCCTGCTGCTCCCTGGCCATCGCTCCTGGACGTTACTTTCAATTTCTTAGCATCGCTCAGCCAAACGGGGGAAGACACAAGAGTTACCTGGCATGGGAAGAGCGGGATGCATGGAGGGTTTAGAGCCCCCTCCAATCCCTTGCTGCTAAATCCAGGACTGTGGCTGACCACGGTTTGTCTCCTCCTGCTTTATAATCACTTTGGAAATAAATCGATTGGAAAAAAATCACCGCCTGGTTACACGCGATGGGCAGATGTGTGTGCTGCCCAAGGGCTTTGCAGGGGAGAACGGAGAAAGAGTGGGCACAGGGAGAGACGGCGGGTTTGATACGCGCCCAGAGCAATGACAGAAGCAAAACTGGACCAGTGACTTTGCAGCAATTTCTTAGGTTACGTTAAATATTGATTTACGTTATACTATTTTGCTCCTTATTTCCCTGCGTGCTGTGCTGCCCCCAAAAGCCAACTCAGTCAGCACAAGGTACAGGCAGCCAGGCACAGGGACGATCTCCAACAAGAGGAAGAAGGGCAAGAAGATGTGTCAAAGACTGGAGCGATGCTGAGCACAGAGAAATGTTCTCTGCAGAGAACAGAGAAATGAAACAAGAGCTTTGTACGTGCCACAGATGACACGTGCGTGTGAAGGAACAGCCAAATGGAAATGCATGTTAAATTAAAGATGGAAAGTCCTGGTTTCAGCTCTACATGTCCTGTCTCCAGAGAGGCAGAAAGACGGAGATCCACGTGACACCTTCCCCAAAAAGCAACCCCCACCTTTGATGGTTGCAATACAGCAAAACACGCTGCCCCCAGCAGACCACGGGCAGTTGACAAGAGTCCTGTTTCCCCATCACTCACTGTTATCATGGACCAGTTATGAGAATCACTGCTTCGCACCCCCCCCCCCCACCTCCTCTNCCCCCCCCAACTTTGCTGTCGCTGATCATTTTGGAGCACAGCAATCAACCAGTTGATTGTTGACAACCAATAAACAAGTCACCCAGAATATAATTAGCAAATACACAAATTATTTAAGTCTGGGTTGCAATCAGAAACCCTTCAGCCAGGTGATGCAACAAACAGCCTATTCAGGGACCATGACTTAACCTGGTATCTCTGGTGCTGAGATGGACTTCAGCGGCAAAGACTCCTCCACTCTAAGACCCTCCAAGTTCACTTCTCTTCATGCCACGGGGATGCTGCCGCAAGCAACCCACTCATTTCACAGATGGGCCCTGGTGTGAGATACCATAATTCCACGTACAGCTCATGAAACGGGAATGAAGAGCAACTTGACAATGCCCTCAGTGCCACATTATCTATGGTAACTACTAAAGGTGTGCACAGGCAAAATTGCAGGTATACTTCTGCTGTCCTCTCATCAACTGGCTTCAAAAGGAGTAACACCTCAGCTCCTGTCCAAATGCACAGTACGATCAGGTGGGTTGAAGCTGCAGGCGTCTAACCAACGAATTTTATCTCATTACCTGTAACATGTTGAGGAGCAGACTCCGGAATTTGGTTCCTTCCACCATGAAAAGGGCCATTTTGTCACAGAGCTTGGCTGCTGTGGAAGCAAAGCTGCGGTCCGTCACTGCTTTCTGGTAAATGGTCTTGACTATCTCCCCCAGCATCTCCTCAGAGTTGGTAGAGTTCTGGGCTTCCTCCATGAAGGTGGTGAGCTTGGAGTCAACATCACTGCTGTTGTTCCTCATGCTGTTGAGAATTTCAATTAATTTGTCCATTTTGTTCTTTTCGGGATTGGTGGTTTCCACCGTGACTTCGTCCTGGTCCGTGAAAAGGGAAAGACAAGGCATCTGTTACACAAGGAAAAAACAGACATATCAGCCCTTGTCCTTCCACAAACAGCAAAGAGGGAAGGGGATTGGGGAGACATATAAACATACATAGAAAAATCAAAGCATCTTTTAGAAGCACAATGGTGTCATCTCAGCATTGAAAACCACAAGTGAATAAGCGCAGCCCCAGAAATATTCCCTTTCCCCATTTCCCACGGCACTTAATCCCCGAGTTCTTGCCCTTGGCTCAGAGAGAAGATGTGCTCGACGGTCCTGAGTCAGGATGCCAAGGTCAGACCGCTCCTGACTGCCTTTGGCATCTCGGATAGGTTTTTGGGGGTGTCTGCAACACTGTGATAATGGATATTTTTTTGTCTCTAGTTTGAAAGTGCACTGATGTTTGCAAAATGCTCAGATAACAATCCTACAAAAATATCTACTTTTTAAATACATATTTAAGGTTCTAAATTGAGATCAAAGACGTCACATGATTCCAGAATCAGAAAAACTTCTAACTTTTCCATGTCTTGACTGTTACACTTCTCACTTCATGTCACTACCCTAGAATTTATTGCTTCTTTTCAATATTTAATTATGCACTTGTCCTTTTCCCCCAGCATAAGGCACGCGTCCTGGTGGTTACGATCTGCTCCCTTCCCTTCTCCTAGAGGAATCTTAAAATATGCTATACAATACAAACCCGCAGCAATTTTTTGGACAACCCCAATGCCAACATTGGAGTTGACCAAAACTCCCATCAGGAGACCAGTTGTGTTGACTACACCCACCCAAGAGTGGGTGCTTATGTGATGTGTTTCTTATAAGACTATAAATTCGCAGGAGGGAATTAAAATGAATACTCTCAAACTCCCTGCTATACTCCCATTGCTTTAAAGAACACAAAAATAACTAACAAAATCTCTTCCTCCCCCTCAGGCCATGTACATAAATAGTAAATGCACATGCATGCAAAGGTATACATTTCCAACATGCACTCCCATGGAATTGTATATGTTCAGGTTATTTTTGCTACGTATTTTGGAAATCTCATTGGAGATACCCTCACGGATGCATTTTCCAGTCTGACAAAAGAATCTGAAGAGAAAGAATGTGAGTTTCACAGGGGGCAAATACAGATATCATCTCTGAATTCCTCCGAAATCTGAGGCCGAATATTGTTTCCAAAAAGGATTTCTTCTCCGTCACTTGCATGCAATAGTTTTGTTATTGTTGGGTTGCTGGAAGGAAGGGGGAAAGATAAGGGCCTTTCAATTCATTGCTGAGATAAATGGATTTCAACTTTTAAGTAGCTGACTCCAACTATTCAGCACTCAAAAGGCAAAGCTCTATATATTTCCTTTTTTAGACCTCCTTGCGAAGCAGATGAGCTCTGCAGACACAGAGGCAGTCAGTTGGGATTAGCCGCTGGGGAAGGAGTCCCCATGTTGCAACTCATGTGTGCACCAGCCTTCCCCAAAGGTCTTTGCATTGGTAGGTGGAGAGTTCCCAGTCCTTCTTGGAGAACTCAAGCTGGTAGTAACCTCAACCAAGAAGTCAAATGAAGAGCCTCAGCATTGTGTCAATAAAAGGCCTCCTGAAGAAGCATAAAGACTCTTCAAGAGAAGTGTTGGTTCTGGGAGACTAAGATAAGATGGGTGCATTCATGGAAAGATCCCTTGAGCCCACCCCACCCTTTGTATGGAGAATGGCCAACAGCCAGACTCTTGGAAAAAGGGAAACCCAACGTTTCCCTAAGAAATAATACCTTTTCTTTTAGTCTCCTCCGCAGCCTGTCTTTGGAAGACTGAAGCAAATTGATCTTGGGTCTTTCCCCAATGCGCTCATGAATACTGTCTTTCCGCTTGGTCTCTGACTCCTGGATGTACTGGTGAGACTGCTTCTCCACAGCCTCCGGGCTTCGCTGCGTTTCCACGGGAATATGCACCGTGCAGACAGAGGTGTCCTCGATTTTCAAATTCTCAGTCTCTTTGGCATTTCTGTGCGTTTCTTTGTCGTTGGGCGAGTGTTTCTGGTTGTGGTGCCATCTCCGGTTCTGGCTGTAGCCGTGGTGGCCCGTCCTGCCTGAAGAATGAGGGGCCTGGCCTCCTTGGTAGAGTTTCTGGTGGTCCCTGTTGTGTTTGGTGCCACCTTGCTGATGATCTGCGTGCTGCTGAGGCTTGTTCCCACCAGGAAGTCTCTGTTGTCTCCTGGAAAGTCAAACGAAGTCGTTAGTACAACCTTTCCTGCATGGTCCTTTTTGGTCAACACATCTTCTATCCCACCAAACAGCCTGGCCCTTGGTGGGTGGGCTCTGTGGATCTCCCTACCACAAAAGGAGAGCCAATTTCTTGGCGTCTAATGCAACCTAATACCAACTCATGCCTCTCAATCTCTTTCAATAAAAGGCATGTCAGCTGAAAGTTTTCATGAACAGTTAGAGAACTTGTCTTTGGTTCCCAGGAAAATCTCCCCCAGGTTTCTATGTTTTCTGTGTTGCTTCCACATTAAACCAGGGAAGACCTGGTTAGTCCCAGTTCAGCGGCGGGAAGTCAGGCAGGCAAGAAATATCAGGAGATATTTTTTTTTCTGAAGATCTAAGGAGCTCCCAATACACCTGGCCTGCAGCGCTGCTTGCTCCCCTTACTTGCCACCTCTGCTGTACCTACAAGACACCGGTTTGCAGTGCATCATTTTAAGTGTATCGGGAGTTTCTAAGAGAGCAAAAAAAAGCTAAAAAGCAAATTACCAAGAAAAAGAAGTGCCCACACCAAATGGTTTTATTTGGCTTTTTTTTTTATGTGTGTCCTTCATCATTGCTACACTGGAAGAGGACGTGCATGTGGATGAAGAAGCTGAGGACCACATATGGCTCCCGCAGCATGGGGAGCCAGGACCATTACCTCCGGCTAGGAGGCTGGATGAATATGGCTCCAAGCTGACAACATGGAAATTCAACAGGCACAAAGAGGAGGAATTGCCCGCAAATGGTTCGCTCGAGAGACTACAGCGGCTCACAAGGGGTGAGCAGGCCCCTGTGTGCTGGCCGTAACCGGTAGCTGAGATGGCAGGTCCCCAAAAAACCAATGGCTGAATGGAAGAAATGCTTTGGCAGCCTCGGACATTTTAGATTTCCACACAGGCTGCAGCGTGGCTCTCCCTAGTGGAAAAGGCTGAGCCGGCATGCCATCATCAAGGATGCAATTAAGATGGAGATGGTCCTGGCATCAGCTGCCTTCACCCGGGACGGCGCAGGGCTAGCCCTAAGCGCAGAGACAGCTCCCTGCCTGCTCGCTGCCTTTTTAACACTCAGTATCGGCTCCGAGAGCACACGGGATGCTTTAACTCTCAGCTCCTTACAAGGCTGCCAGGAGCAGGGCTGGAGGCTTGCAAGGGACATATCCCCAGCATCGTCCCCCAAAAGAGGGAAACAACCATGAGCACTGCGGTGACCACATCCATTATAATCCCCCTGCTCAGCCTCATCCCTTACCCCAAACCCTTGCCTCCATTTGGATAAACAGCAGCGTTTATTTTAAACCCGTCGCATAGCAATTAATTTTATTTTCATCATCTGCACCACTCGGCTAAATACATTCGGACGAAGGAAGCGACCATTCACAAATACATTTCAATGGTCAGCGGCTAAACAGCCTCCAACCCTGCCTGCCAAAGCCATCTGCCCATCAAATCTGTATTCCTTGGCATCCCCAGGAGTTAAAACCTATTTTCCGAGGCCAACTGGCTCTTAACCACAAAGAGCGAGGGCTCGCGTTTGGCGAACATAGGACGAAGAGGCTCGTTCGTGGTGGCAGTGGAAGGAATTTGTGTTTAGTCTCAGACCACCGGATCCGTTTTTCTGAGATATTCAACATGGGTTTGGGTGGTTTTGTTTTTTTTTTTTTGTTTTTTTTTTTTTTTTTTAAAAGTTAAATACCCGGGAATTAAAAAAAAAAAAAAAAAGGGAGATGGGGGAAGCTTTCCTGTTTGCTGGAGCTTACAAGCATTTTATGAGGACAGATTCTCCACATCAAGTTTTCCTGGCATTTCTTTGTTTCCTCTCAGCAACGCAATCACACGAACCGCTTTGTAAAGAGCAACGCTTATTAAAAGGGGAATGTCAAAATAAAAGTTAGTTAAAAGCCTTATCTAGTACCGAGCTCTCACATGCTTAAGCGTGCAAGAGTTTCGCTGATATAATTCGACGTTTTGCTTTCTGTGGTTTTGCTCTCCTCTCCTCTCAAACATCCGAGTTTAACTGTTTGGGTGCACTTCCAGCCTTAGGTTATAAGCCAGACAGGCTGCTAACTGTATTTATGTTGCAAATATTGCACAGAAATGATAAAAGTCGCATGCAGACACGGCTTTAAGTTAAGCAGAGACAAGGCAAAACGGCTGGAAATGAGCTGGGAACCAACCTCTGCTGTAAATTCCTGCAAGAAACGCATGCAGGGACCTTTTTTTTTCCCTAAAGACATAATGCTATTATAAACCGAACTGTTTCTTTTTAAGGGCTGTGAAAGAAAGAATAAATACATAAATAAAATAAATAAAAGTTTAAGATGTAAAAAACCCCACTTAAACCAATGTGGAATGTGCAAGATTGTTCGGTTTGGGGCTTTTGCAATAAGATGGGGAGAGGACGGGCAGCTCTGTCTCTGTAGAGGACAGCTAAAAAGCAATACCCCCACGGCAAGGGGCAGAGCAAACACAAACCGAAGCTCTGCAGTCACTGACCATGGGATAGAAAACACCAGAGTTAAATAAGTTGGGGAAAAAATTTGCAAGAAATAAAAGGCAAAGGAAGGAGAATGGCAAACAAGAAGCAACGTCCGTGACTTGGCAGCAGGCAGGGGTCCAGACGATCATCCAGCATTCAGGCAAAGACTTGTTGTGTGCTTTTATCTTCCCAACACCCCAGCGAAGAAGAAAAGCCAAGAAGAAACAGGACTCTCTAGCGAAGAAGAGCCAAAGCAGGGAGAACAGGGCCCAGATCGTAAAACTTTTTTTTGACTGCAGAGCATCGCAAAGCCACGGAGGTTGGGATCTCCCGTCCTCGCTCTCAGGTGTGACTGAGAGGTTTGGGGACATGGAGAGTTCCAGGAAGGGGCAAGATGAGGACAAGGACACCTCACGACATGCACCCGCTGTGGCTTGAGTTGAGGGAAACGATCTCGTGCTTGGTCAAGGGCAGGAGAGCCGAGATGATGGCTTGGGGTGACCTGCCAAGCTTAGGGAACCAGACCATGTAGGAATCCAAAGGCACTTCCCAGCCCAGGGTTTTAGGCTTGCGATGCCAAAGGGAGCAAAAGCTGGAGCTTGAATCACACAGCAACATCTCCAAGATGCATCAGAAGAAGTGTGGCCAGCAGGGTGAGGGAGGGGATTCTGCCCCTCTACTCTACTCTGGTGAGACCCCACCTGGAGTACTGCATCCAGCGCTGGAGCCAAGATAGGAAAGACTNAATAATCTGGGGAGACCTTATAGCGGCCTTCCAGTACCTAAAGGGGGCCTACAGGAGAGCTGGGGAAGGACTTTTTACAAGGGCATGTAGTGATAGGATGAGGGGGAATGGCTTCAAACTGGAAGAGAGAAGATTTAGATTAGATATTAGGAAGAAATTTTTCCCTCTGAGGGTCGTGAGACAGTGGAAGAGGTTGCCCAGAGAAGCTGTGGCTGCCCCATCCCTGGAGGTGTTCGAGGCCAGGTTGGACAGGGCTTGGAGCAACCTGGGCTGGTGGGAGGTGTCTCTGCCCATGGCAGGGGGGTTGGAACTAGATGATCTTCAAGGTCCCTTCCAACCTAAACCATTCTATGATTCTGTGAAAAGGAAGAACTCACCCCAGAAAAATGCCGCAGCTACTGGGAAACCCTTCTTCTGTCCCTCTCTGCTCACCTTTTGTTGTAAGGACGTGGCGCCTTGCAGGTGACCCTACTTCAGCTACAAGAAAAAGTATCCAGACAGCACAGAGGCCTTTTATCTCTTGACTCTGTTTAACATGAAATAACTATTTTCACTTCAAAGGTGAAATTCTGCTTCAGCTCAGAACTCCCCCTGACTTCAGTGGGACTGGGGATTTGGCCAGCGGTCAACGTGGAAACTAAAGAGACATTCAGAGTGACAAGGAAACTGCAGAAGTACGAAAACCAAGGGGAGACAGTCAGGGTTGCCAAGCTGGAATTAGGATGGTATCGCTTCTGCTGTCGTTTCTCCACTGATTTTTTTATTTAATTAACTAAACGAGATACCTTTCAACAGAATTTAGATCTGACAAATGTCTGCTCTGTCGGAGGAGCCTACGCAAACAAATCTAAGGCTTCAGCTGTCTCGGTGATTACCAGCCTATGTGATCAGAAATACGGGATTCCTGCAAGTTTTTACTACACCGTTTCATCCCAAGGAAAGAGGCTGGAAGGCAAAAGGCTGGGGAAAATAACTCCAGACTCATGGACAGCTGTGGTCTAAAACACAGTTGCTCCGTCCTGTCAGCCCTGCTCATATCCCCCCAAGCGAGACAAGTCCTCCGAGAGCCCCCACCGTTTGTCTGGCATGTGGAGAGCCAGAGGACAACATGGGGTTACATTCTCCTGGTGGTTGCACGGAGATTTGGTTAGGCAATTCCTACAAATACTGAGAGGTAAGGAGCTATGTCTCTGATGGCACTTGAGACATTTACCCTACGGTGCAGAGCCAAACATCTGAGATCCCATCCGTGGGCTCAGGGACGGAGTGCTCTGGACATCCTGGCTCTTGCTTTTGAAGAACCTTCCTGGACACCATGCTTGTCCTCAATCCCATGGGACAAACCCTCCTGGGCATGCTAAGCTCCTCAGAGGGGAGGGATGATGGTTTTGTCCTGCTTTCACACACAGCCTGATACGTGGTGGGCATGGCCAGGGCCACCAGCAGTTAACAACTAATATGGACTTGCAGCCCCGTGGGCAAGAGACCAAAGAGCGGTGCCATGTCCAAGGTCAAACCTTCTGCTTCCCCTTCATCCTTCCGGGGAATGAAAACTTTCCTCACTGCATTTTGTGGATAGAAAGTTTATCTCCATCCTTTCTTCTGCCCAGGCAGGACCTCATCCCTGTACCAGGAGCAGGCCCAGGAATATGATGCTAAGTGTCTGGAGCATCTCATGATCAACTTTGCTACTACCGTGACCCGCGATTAATCAGCAATTGCTGTTACAAGCGACAGATTAAGATCTGCTGCAGAAATCGACTCTGTGGGACCTTCTACCCCCAGATCCCACTTATCCATGGTACCTGCCAAAGCTGGAGGAGCAGTGCACCCAAGGCTCATAGCAACGGCACCTGCAAATGGAGGACTGGCGTGGCCGGCTCTATGGGATGAAGGGCCACCTCTCCCCACCTTCTTTTTAAAAATCCCACAATAATTTTCCATTGAGAGGGAAGGAAATTCAATAAAACTCTTAGGAGTCACCACGGAAAGAGTTAAATTCACAGAGATGGACAGCAACTGGGTTCTTCCCCGCTGTCCTAGCTAGCTCAGCCTGAAAAGGGAAAGGACAGGAAGAGGAAACGTCCTCTGAAAGATCCCCTGAACAAACCAATTTTTCCAGGCACAGCCTTTCTGAACTAAGCATATTCCAGCCGGACCAGCTGCTTCACCTCGTGTGATGCAGCTCCACAAATAACTGGACTGGTACCTCCAAGCAGGCACTGTTGGAGGGGTTTGGGCACAGCAGCGATGCTGCCATCAAAAACACCCATCGTCACTGACTTTGGGTACCTAAGGGACACCGTGGTCCAAACTGGAGGGCCTGATGGATCCCAGTTAGGAGACCGTGGAATTTCACGTTGTCTAAAACTGGTCCTGGAGGTATAATTCCGCTCTGGGAGGTCAATGGGAACATTACTATTAATATAATGAGGAGGAAGGTCTAAATTTCTATTCTAGAGGCCTGACTTCCCCTAAAAGTATTCTTCACCAAGCCTACCTCCATCAAAGGCACTGTCATATCTTACGCGCACGTATAATGACAACTCAGTGTTGCTTCGGTGAAGGGAGAACCACAGCCCAGTCACGACCGTTTTCTATCCTCGCTATGACTGAGAGTGGGAAACAAGCAAATAAGCTTGACGGTTCCACACAATTTAATCAAAAACCTCAAAACCCCACAGAAAGCAACAACCAGCAGCTCCAAGAATGAAGAACACAGGACTTGTGTGTGTTTTCCCTTTGGCTTTCTCTCTCAAACTGGTTTCGCTTGGCTCCAGTTTCATTTTTGTTTGCATTTTTCTCAGATGAGAAGGGAACAAGATGTCATGTTCACTCCTGAAAACAAAAATGAAATTATTCACACTTCTTTTATGCCTTTCTGTCACTAGGGTTAAAGTCTATCCCAATCACTAGACCAAGCTGGCGCGTCTGGATGGACGTGGCATTTCGGAAGCGTAGAAAATCCACCTGTCAAACTGGTGATGATCAGGACCTAAAATCACCTTTGAACAGTTGAGGCATAATGCATGCTTTAGGTCTTACACGTACGCATCCTTGAGAACATACAATAAACTCTAGAAGACAAGCACAGCCAACAAAAACAACACTATGAGGGTAGCGATGTTTTTGATGAGGCTCACAGCATCTGGCTGCTGGGAAAAGCATTATGAAACCTTCAGATGAACCGCCTACCTGGGAATAACTCCTCCCGTCATTGCCTTGGTCTTGGGGTGCAGCCGTTGCACACAACCCTCCCTTGGGCCTGGACATCATGTCTGTCTTTGTTTACTAAAGATTATTTTGTTTGGCCCTTACGATATAACAAGACTCACTATAAACCACCAGGATAGCATTGATTTTTATGGCGAGGGTGGTGAGACACTGGCCCAGGTTGCCCAGAGAAGTGGGAGATGCCCCATCCCTGGAAACATTCCAGGTCAGGTTGGATGGGGCTTTGAGCAACCTGGTCTAGTTGAAGATGTCCCTGTTCATGGCGGGGTGTGGGGGGGGTTGGACTAGATGGCCTTTGAAGGTCCCTTCCAACCCAAACCATTCTATTTTTCGATGATTGAGGGACAAAGACACACACAAAGACATCCAAGGTGCTCACACAGTAACGCATCCAAAAAATGGGTGTAGGATTGACACAAAGCACGGTTTATCATGGGATGCGCTATCTTCCGCTATGGGATACTGACTGATTTGGCCTTTCCAAACACAGCAACAGACCCGATTTCCCCCCGTGCCTTCCTGCAGCGTCACTTCACGCCATCAGCATCTGCTACTTCCCACACCACAGTGACGGACACCCCACTGGACCACTGGATGAGCACCCAGTCTGCAGGCTGTGCTGCGGGAACAGAGACAGTGCTGCTGGGCTGAAAGGACACGGCACAAAGTCCATCAGCACAGACTCAGCGAAACATCGAAGAGCAAACTTGTCTACTGCTGAAGTCCAATGAAAGTCCTCACATACTGCAACGCTTGGCCGCACAGGCTGCTTGAGTCAGCTATTTTCTTCTAAGCTTCATGGAAATGAATCTTCAGGAGGAATTTAAGTAGTTGTTTTGCAACACCAGCTTGGGAAAGACATCCCAAGTACAGATGGCATGCGAGATAGCTCCAAACCAGCTCTTTAAATGCTTTGCTGGATCTCCCACAAATCATTAGGGATGTCCAGATGGAGGCCCCTGTTGCACAGACCGGGCAACCAGCTAGGAAGACACCCCCTGGACTTCAAGGCTGATTGCCCAGACTGGTGTAGAAATCACTGCAGTGATTTCATGTAGAAATAGCTTGGAAACGGTTCTTTTCATAAACTACATTGCTTGGAATTATGTTTTTTTGATTCTTAGCGTACTGTAAACATGATTGCAAAAATTACATGAAAACCATAGGAAAAGACAGCGACAAGGAACTGAATCCAGTTTAGCTGAAACGGTTTAAATCTAAAAGACTCAACCATGGTACATGATGTTTTCCAAACATCTGCTGAGCGCAAATACACACGAATCCCAGACTACTGGTAAGAATGCAAGTTGAGGGACTAAAGATTCATCTTTTGCTACTTTGCAATAAAAGAGCTTATATCGCAGACTCCAGGCTGCCTCCTTTAAAAATACACCAAGGCTGACCAGTTATCCCAAGATCTGATAATCCTCCAAGAGATATAAACTTTAAACTCGTGCCAAGATGCACAGACACAGCCCACCATCATCCCTCCATGGTCCTGTCCCTCAAGACACATCCTAAATAGTACGTACAAGCCCCCACCTGCTGCCTTTTTGTTCAGCTGTCTTCCTTTAGACCTCTGTGACTCTTTGACCTGCGAGCAAGGAGACGTCCTAGTTTTTTCCATATCCTATTTATACCAGTGCTTTCTAGTGAAGAAATAAATGTCTTTTCTGCAGAAGCTAAGGCAAGATTTGACAGGATCTCCTAACAGCTGTCCAGACACATGAGCTGACCCAAAGTCAACGACAAGCAATTACTTCCGACACCGGGATCTGCCCAAACACCAACCCAACGAGCAGAGATGCTTTGGACTTTTGTGTGCCAGAAGCTCTTATCAAGCATATTAAATAAATTTCTTTAAAAATGATGCAGCATGCTGTAGCGTTTAGCACAGAGCTTTGGGAGGTAGGATCGATCGAGCTAGACCCAGCAATGTGCGCTCGCAGCCCAGAAGGCCAACCCTGTCCTGGGCTCCATCAAAAGCAACGTGGCCAGGAGGTCAAGGGAGGGGATTCTGCCCCTCGACTCTGCTCTGGGGAGACCCCACCTGGAATATTACATCCAGCTCTGAAGCCCTCAACACAAGAAGGACACGGACCTGTTCAAACAGGTCCAGAGGAGGGCCACAAAGATGATCAGAGGGCTGGAGCACCTCTGCTGGGAGGACAGGCTGAGAGAGTTGGGGGTGTTCAGCCTGGAGAAGAGAAGGCTCCAGGGAGACCTTACAGCCTTCCAGTATCTGAAGGGGGCCTACAAGAAAGCTGGAGAGGGACTTTTTACAAGGGCATGGAGTGACAGGACAAGGGGCAATGGCTTCAAACTGGAAGACGGGAGACTTAGATGAGATATTAGGAAGAAACTTTTGACTCTGAGGGTGGTGAGGCACTGGAACGGGTTGCCTGGAGAAGCTGTGGCTGCCCCATCCCTGGAGGTGTTCAAGGCCAGGTTGGACGGGGCTTGGAGCAACCTGGGCTGGTGGGAGGTGTCCCTGCCCACGGCAGGGGGATTGGAAGTAGATGATCTTTAAGGTCCCTTCCAACCTAAACCATTCTATGTTTCTAACGCTCACATGGATGTGCTGAGCAACGCCAGGGTCTGAACCATTCCAAAAATTTCCTTTCTCTTGGATGAGTTGCCACTCATCAGTTTGGATGGGAACATGCTGCCTGGGTGGAGGCACAGAGCTGGGTCACCTTCTGCAGCTCCACGTAGCTGCTGGCTCTTGCTGCTTGGGGACCAGCACCCCCAGCTTTAAGCGGGAAATCGGGATGATCCATAGCATCTGCACAATGCTGGGAATGGATAGAGCAATGTTAGTTTAAATGAAATAAAGCAGCCTGTTGTCCACTCTTGCCCTGGAGGCTGTCACGCTAAATAAAGACATTATCAGAGAAAGAGCAGATACTCAGCGCCTTCATGCCTGTTAATGACCCCGGCACTTTCCGCATCAATCTAGGGACTCGCTTTCCCACAGATGGTCCCTTGGAGACAGACTGCTGTGGCTTTAGAAGGAACAAATGGAAACAAAACAGTTAACAAAAACCCAAAAATAGAGTGTAGTTAACTAGTTTTTTTTTTTTTTTTTTAATATGGAGATGAAAAATCCCTGGGTGATTTACGTGCCAGCAGAGATATTAGCTGCATATAATAGATGCAATATTTTTAATACTAATATTTTGGGCTGAGACAAGAGTGGGAATGGAAAGTATTTCCAGTGCCTTGACTTCTTTATTTTGCAAACATCAGTTGCTAACTGGGGTCAGACAGAAATATTGTTTCTGCAACAAGAGCCCAAACAACTCGAGCTGGCAACTTCTTCGCGCACTAACCATGCCAGGAGGCCCTGCAGAGCTTCAGCATGTTGCTCCCTCCCAGGTCTTCGGGGCCAACATCCCCAACTTGGGCTTGCAGGGAGAAGGAGCGGGTGGTAAACACTCCCCTGCAGAGAGGATGGCTACTTGCCACAGCCAAAAACTGGAAGTCACCCGTGAAACCATGCAGCCACAGTGTCAAAGTGCCGCTGGGCTTCTTCAAATGGGCCAGGTCTCATGGAAAGACCTTGTGTCACACGGGGAATGCCACAGGACCTTTTTTTACGCATCAAAAACATCACCCTCTGCTTGCCCTTACCTCTCAGTTCAGTTGCCAGATAACTTTGGAGAGCAATCTGGTGGCATAAAGCCCTTGGTGCTTGGCCCAAGCGATCATCAGCAACGGCGCATTTATATTCGAGGAGTGAAAGCAGGAGAAAGAAACAAATTATTTCACTTCATATTCACTCCAGTGACTGGCTGCTGACAACACCTCCATGAACTCTTGCTGAAAAACAACGCGTAGATGGATAAACCCACTTCCAGTACGGAGGAGCCGTGCCGGAAACATTCCACCAAAGAGAAAGCCATTTCAATAACAGATCGGTTTCCTAGTGCAGAGGAACCTGCCGCTATATTTCCTTCCCTCAATTCTGGCCGGCTGAAATAGCATCACGTAGACGGTTGTGTTTTGCACTACATGACACTAAAAGAGCAGCCTTGAAGGACAGTCTCACGGGTGACGTGGGTTCGCACGTATGAGGATCTGGTGGCCACAGGTTCACTGCAAGGTCTGGTGGTGGGGGAAGGCCCAACTACAGCCCCTTCCCTCCTCTCTGCCTCAGATTCCTTGCAGGGAAAGGAGGTTGCTGAGAGCAGCCCTCTGCCAAAAAGCACTTTGAGGCTGATGGACAACAAAACACCACAGTGTTGTTTCATCTCTGGCTGTCTTCCCTGGGGACAGCTCTTGCATTGCTTCCCTGGGACTCTTCCTACAGCTGATTGACGCAACATCATCCTATGCTTGCCCACGCCATGAGGACTTTCTTGCCAGGTTGGTTAAAACCAAGTCAGTCACATCATCAGCTACCAAAGCAACACCAATACAACCAAGAAGACCAAGGTGCCCTGGCTAGATGGCCACAAAAATGATCAGAGGGCTGGAACACCTCTCCTATGAGGACAGGCTGAGAGACTTGGGGTTTTTCAGCCTGGAGAAGAGAAGGCTCCGGGGAGACCTTATTGTGGCCTTTCAATACTTAAAGCTACTTGTGCCACCTGGAGCTTAAGCGGAAAGAACATACTGTACTTGAAAGAGCGCAGGAGAGACGGTGCTTCCTAGTCCTGTTTTTAACCAGAGGACCCCTTGGGAAGGGCCGTAGTTGACTTCAACCTCAAGACGATGGATCTGTTCCAACTCTATGGTCAGGATTGTCACCGAGAGCCCCTTAAAAGGGGGCTTATACGAAAGATGGGGACAGACTTTTAAGTAGGGCCTGTAGCAACAGGACAAGGGGTAAGGGTTTTAAACTAAAAGAGGGAAGATTCAGACTAGATATAAAGAAGAAATTGTTGATGCTGAGGGTGGTGAGACACTGGCCCAGGTTGCCCAGAGAGGTGGGAGATGTCCGATCCCTGGAAACATTCCAGGTCAGGCTGGACGGGCCTCTGAGTAACCTGATGGAGTTGAAGATGTCCCTGCTCAGGGCAGGGGGGTTGGACTAGACGGCCTTTAAAGGTCCCTTCCAGCCCAAACTATTCTATGATCCCAGAGCAGGTATTGCTGAACATTCCTGTGGATGGTGTTGCTTTCAAAATGGCAAAACCGGTTTTAAATGCTGACTCCTACTTTGCTGAATGCAACTGAAGAGCTAAGGTAGCGTTCAACAGGCACTCAGTCTGCAGGCACAGCCACACGAGCACTTTAACTCTCATGACATGAGCTACCGGACGCAAAGGTGAGCAAATGTGCAGATCCTCAAACTGTAAATTCCTGGAGAATCACAGAATCATTCTGGTTGGAAAGGAACTTTAAGATCATCCAAGTCCAACCATTAAGAAGAGGACAGCACTGCTGGGAAGCAGCATCACATGCATACCCTGTTGTTCTCACGCTCCTCCTGCTGTCCATTGCTGGTCTCCAAGCCAGATGGTCTGGTCTGACCCACCACAGCTCTCCCTCCTGCTCTTACTGACCTCCCGACCAGCTCCACCACACCTCTAGCACATCTAATTGCAAATGAAAAACTCCTGCCCCTCTGCTGATGCAGGACGGCATGGCAACCATAAGATAAGATGACTTATCTCCCAGCTGGGTGGAGGGGTTGCAGTGTAAGGCACTCTGCACGCACAGGCAATTACCGCCGCCCAGCTCACGTGCTGTAATTCATTAAGCCGCAGTAACGCAATCACCCAGCTGAGCCCTTTTAGGAACAAACCGCCAAGACAATATTGTCCTCCAGGGACCTGCAGTTCAGAGAATTAATTTAGTGTAATAACTCCCAGTGATGTCGTGGAAAATCAAACCAAAAGAAATGATGATCCATCTCTAAATTGCCTGTAACCAACCCCTCGGCTGATGGCCTGTGACCATTGGTTCTGCTGAGGCAGCTGGGGCAAGTACCGACTGTTTGTTTGGGACTTTCATGCGTATAAACACTTAATCCTTGAGGAACCTCATCATGAAGGACCAGCAGTCCAACAAGGAGTTCTTCACCTTGTTCTCCCGGATGCTCAGCGTCAGCTGGCACAGCTTTCTTAATCACATGATTTAGTCTTAGGTAGACCTGCGAGGAGCAGGCAGTTGGTTTCAGTGATCCTTACGGGATCCTTCCAACTCGAGATATTCTATGATTCCTTTCTGAGCCACCATTCTGATTGATGAGAAGCTCAACATGAGGCAGCAATGCGTGATCACAGCTCAGAAGGCCAACCCTATCCTGGGCTGCATCAGAGGAAGCATGGCCAGCAGGAGAGGGAGGAGATTCTGCCCCTCTGCTCTGCTCTGGGGAGAGCCCACCTGGAATATTACATCCAGCTCTGAAGCCCTCAACACAAGAAGGACACGGACCTGTTCAAACAGGTCCAGAGGAGGGCCACAAAGATGATCAGAGGGCTGGAGCACCTCTGTGTGGACAGGCTGGGAGAGTTGGGGTTGTTCAGCCTGAGGAAGAGAAGGCTCCAGGGAAACCTTACAGCCTTCCAGTATCTGAAGGGGGCCTACAAGAAAGCTGGAGAGGGACTTTTTACAAGGGCATGGAGTGACAGGACGAGGGGCAATGGCTTCAAATTGGAAGAGAGGAGATTTACAACAGATATTAGGAAGAAATTTTTCACTTTGAGGGTGGTGAGGCACTGGAACGGGTTGCCTGGAGAAGCTGTGGCTGCCCCATCCCTGGAGGTGTTCAAGGCCAGGTTGGATGGGGCTTGGAGCAACCTGGGCTGGTGGGAGGTGTCCCTGCCCAGGGCAGGGGGGTTGGAATGGGGTGATCTTCAGGTCTCTTCCAACCTAAACCATTCTATGATACACCTTTAGTGAGGTTGTTCCTGAAAACATGGCCTGTCCTTCACCACTGGTTCAAAGTTTCTAAATCTTAAGCGGGACACTGACTATTATTTCAACAACATCTCTGCTTAGGTGCTTTCAGCTGCTTAGAAGAGTTTTTTGCATCGTTACACTCTAAACACTATGATTTAGCAAGCTGCTAGGGTTGCTGCTCATCATTGCAGGCAAGTCCACCACCAGAGACTTACTTTTGTCCTTAAAAAGAAAAAAAAAAAATTATTGGTCCTGAGTTTGCTCAGGGGAAGAGCTTTTCACAGCCACCATTACGCTGGCTCAACTCCTCTGCACCCTGCTCAGCGTGGACGGCTGTGACATCCCCAGTAGGTTTAGGATGTTCCCTCTGTGCCCCTCAAGCGAGTCTTCGTGGTGGCTCCAGGAACCCCCATCAGCTGCCAGGAGGTCATGGAGAAGACAGGAGCATAAAGGGGAGGATGAAAACCTGATTTCCAGATGCTGCTTCAGGGGTTCAGACCCATGTGCCATTAAACCTAATTAATTTGACTCGGAAATCCTACTGAGAAGGAAAAGGGTGTTTCAACCTTTGCAATTCCTTCCCTTCCTCTCTCTTTCTTCTGTTTCAACACCATTTGTTGAGTTCACTAAAAGCGCTGCAAATCATTTTGCTCCATGCTGATTTTCAGCAACTACCCAGTCCATCCAAAACATCGCATTTTTTTCCAGCTAGGAAGAGCACTTCGGCACTAAAATAACGTCTTGATATTGTTGCTTTCTTTAATAAACATCCTCTCCTCTCACTGCAAAGCTCTCAGTAAATGACCCTGGAAGAACAAAAGATATTTCTGTATTGTTTTAAGTTCTCTTCCTTTCTGAAAACCTCAATTAAAATGGTGAAAAAGCAAACGTGTCGCTACTATACTCTGTAATTATGAACTCATTTCTATTCACTCGCCCAGCAGGAGAGGTTTGTCCCGGTGACCTCTGAGAACGGGTTTCTAAAGGCTTCTCCAAAATTTCACAGCTTTAAAACCGCCACGTTAACGTCAGCCATACAACACGTTCACCTTCGCCTTCACCCAAAATAACTTGCAATCTTAAAATCCAGGGTGAGGGCCATTCCTGTGACTATTTTTGTTTGTGAAAGGAGCCCTAGCGCTGGCCATGAATAGATCGCCATGGGAGGGGCTCTGGAAATAGTGCAACCCTTCAAGACAGCGTGAAAATTGCATGAACAGGGGGCGTCAGCTTTTTGTAAAATGTTTTCAAATAAATACCTTGCATGGCATGCTCCTGAGTGATTTTCGGGTTTTTCTGAGCCATCTTTCCAGCACAAAAACTACCTGGCCCGAAGAGGACGTGTGCCATTGCAATCGAACCTCTTGACTTGCCCCTGCAATGCTTGCAGGAACAAGCGTGGAGATTTCTTTTGGTAAAGTCCCGCTGAGAAAACATTTTTGCGAGACAAAACGCTGGGACAACTTGGTTACATATGTATACATCTTGGCTATATATGTGTATATTTATAGCCCTTTAAGGAGAAAGTGAAAGATAAGGAGGGCAAACAAGAGGGAAAACCATTTTTTTTAATAAATGAAAGAGTGGACTGGAAGATGATGCCTGTCAACTCAGAATCAGATAATAATGAATGCAGAAGAGCAGATTTTCACGTAAAATAATATTGTTCTTTAAACACAAACTAGAAAATAGCTTTAAATTCACATACAGGACTACAAGCCACACTGCTGTAGGGTGCAGTCCTGATCCTCCCATGATTTCATGTGCCCATGACACAGCTAGGCATATATATTTCTTTTCTCTTAACTTTTAGGACCAAATGCACATACACAGATACACAAATACACATACACCTCCACAACACGGCTTGGGCAGAGCCGAGGACTCTACAGCTCATCAACCAATTCCCAAAATCCCACCCAACTCCAAAGGTTTGGGTCAGCTCACATTTCGTCCGAAATGTAAGTGCCAAAAGCATCGCTGCCACGCACGTCCTGAGACACCACCATCTCCTGAGACCGACCGAGCCCCCACAAGTTCCACCAGCTCCTGCCTTAGGACATACCAGATTCATCAACTGGGTATCCACCCACCAGCTCCTGCCTTAGGACATACCAGATTCATCAACTGGGTATCCACCCACCAGCTCCTGCCTTAGGACATACCAGATTCATCAACTGGGTATCCACCCACCAGCTCCTGCCTTAGGACATACCAGATTCATCAACTGGGTATTCACCCACCAGCTCCCTTCTGGAAGAAACCTTCTAGAAGAAGGTATAAATTGTTAATTGAAGTCAAAATGAGTTAGGGGTTGTAGCAGGAGTTAGCAATGCCTTGATAGGGCTCAGGTTTAAATGCTTCCACCTGTGATGAAAGCCAACTATGCACTTCACCCAGGCTGCTGGAACACCAGTGACTGGTGTCAACTCCTGCTCATTAGGAGCACCAAGCCAAGGTAGCTGGTGGACCTTGGTAGGGTTTACCTACCCAGCAGATGGGTAAGGAGGGCTCGCTCTGGCCAGTGAAACCAGGGAGCTTCCACAAGGGGTTGAGTTAAATGTGGGTGAGGGATCTCATCAGCCATGTGCATCTTCCAGGTACAGACACAAGCGCGTTTCCTTCAGACACCAGAAATACTTCTGGTGAGCACAGTCTGAAGTGAACGACTGCTGCTCCCAAAGCTTCTCAAGAAGCGTTACAGCAGCATTCTCTGCGAGGGTGAAAATGCCCTGGTGGAAACCTTGCTTTCCTTGGCGGAGAAGAGATGTCCCCTCCGTGAGACGGGAGAGAACGGGATGCCCAGTCTCAAGTCTTTGTTCTCGCTGAAGACAGCCCAGAAACAAATCCCCGTCCCAGAGCTTCCTCAGGCGTGAGGTGTTTTGGCTCAACTCCTCCCACAGCTCTTTGTTTTTCAGACTTCCTTGGTTCTGGTCAACATGGGAAGGCGAAATAAAGCAAGGAAACCTGTTCTCGTAAGATGGCCAGACTAATTTTTCTTATGTGGGGGCCAGATGATCTCAGTGAGAAGTTTTCCAGGGCTCTCCAAGCAGCTGTGATTGCCACCTTTGGAAATTCCCCCCTTGTCCCAGGGGAAGGGGAATCCTCCCTCTTCTCCACGCAGCACTGGATTATTGTAGGGTTGTTCACAAAAGTCAGTCTTGAGGACTTCTACCAGAGTGCCACTGTGGAGACCCTCAGGCCCTGCACGTAAGTGCTTGGTGAACGGAACAACTGCTCCTCAAACAGCTTACAGCAGCAAGATGCATTTAACGCATGGAAAACGTAGACATGGGGAGGGGGTTACACAGCATCATGCAGAAGGTGGGTTCAACTTGCTTCATTTTAGGTGTCTGTGATGTTAAAGGCCAAATGCGCGGTGGGGATCTAAACTCCATGGGACTCTAACCAGTTACAGGTGGTGGAGACTGGGGAGGGAGTCACCTGGCCAAACACCTGCTTCATGCTGAGATGAACAATCCTCCAGACTCCACTGACTGCCTCTCCTCTGACCATAACGGGAACTTTGGCACTCAGTTCACATATGGTCAACATAGTTATGGACACATGTGGTGGCATTCAGATGGTGGTGTCACTGGAGGTGCTTTATGGCATCTTGTCTGGCTCCCACCCCATTTTGGTGCAGGTTTCACAAGGGCTGGTGTCTGTTAGCTCCTCGCATGGATTCCATGATATGCTAGGGCAGCTGAAATAGCAGCTGCGATCATGGAGGTGAAGCCCAGAAGCCTCTGGTAAAGGTGAGAACTGAAATGAGGTCGTTGTCCCCCCCCCCCCCGCCCCGGCCAGGGCCTTGGGCACAAGAGCAGTTGCTTTGCTAACCTTCTCCCTAATTGTACAGCCACCACAAGCTCCTGCTCCCCATTCCCTAACGCTCTCAAGACCGGAGAGAGCTGTCGATGTCAGCAACTCACTGTCCTCCAGCCCAGCCTGTCCTGTCACACAGGAGACAGATACCTAATAAATATTGAGTTTGGATGAAATCAAGTGTCGCTCTACCACGGGCACATGCTGAAGTTCTCCTAGATTTTTTGCTGGAGCAATTATTTTGCTTTCTGTGAAGTAACATCATAAGACCCTGAGCTTATCCAGCAGTCCACTACATTTCTATTGAGGTTTCATAACTGTAAAATGTTTTGCCGGTGGTACATAAAGTCTTTCAATCAGCTGCAGAGATGAAGAAAAACAACCTGCAAAAGCCTCCTGATGCCATAAAGTCTACTGGAAGCTTGGCAATTCAGGTTAAATTTAGTCCGGAGGACAGGGGTCACTTCAGTCACCAAGATCATTAAAAAAAAAAAAAGGGGGGGGAATAAAAAGTCTTGTGTTGCAGAGTTTTTATGTAATGACAAAGCCGCTCTCAGTAGAGAGGTGGCAACCCTGCAGCTGGGAAATGCACCCGGCTCTCTCCTTCCACTGCCTCCTGGCATTAAAAAAAAGGAACAATGAAAGGAAAGGATTAAATTTACTTAGATAAGTATCTTTTAACCCTTCTGCACCATGCCTTTAGCTAGGCACACAAGGAGGACGGAGCAGACATGGAGAACGGTAACGGATATGCATCTCCTGAAGTCCTGCTCATGTGGATCATGTCCTGTCGAACTCACAAAGGTTTATCTTTCGCTTTACATTCGTCTTGAGCCCACAGAGCGCGCCGATATTTACAGAAGTACGTTTTCCCCGCATCACGTGAAATGCAAAATCCTTTCCGTTGTTGCTAGCGTCGGGAAAGAAGCTGTAAATACGGCATTGCCTTTCGTGGTGTGTTTTGCCGGCAGGATCGCAGCCGCACCATCTGCCTTCAGGGGTGACTCACGGCTGGGCATATTTTCACTGATACCCTCAAGTGCGGAAGGGCTTAGCGCCGATCGCAACGGCAGAAACAAGAGCAGCTGGGTGGAAAACCCCTACTCACCCCGTCACAGCTTGAGACACGGGTGAGAGGCAAAACAAACTCCCTGATGGATGCTAAATACCAACTGCTCCACCTTATTGCTACTGGTGTTTCACGTGGACCGCTCGGCTAATGGGAAGACCCTACACATGCAGCTCCGGGGATGGCGCTGGGGCAGGCAAGTGGCTCTTAGATGAGCCAGTCTAGGACTGATGCTAGATATAAACTTGGCTGGACTTCAGATGGCTTCTCCAGAGCTATTTGATCATCTGTGTCCTGTAGGTATTGGGGCTGGGATTACCGCACAGGGATGGGGTTGGACTATTACAGACCCATGCCGTGCTGCTTCCTGTTCACTGAGCCTAGAGAGTGGTGCAAAGGCAGCAAAGGGTCTCGATGTAACCAAACCACCTCCAGATCTCAGCTCCGAGAGGTCCCTCTTGACAAGAAGCTGCAGTGCTGCCTAGCAGCTCCACCCGTGGCTGAGTCACCTGCAGCCCGACGCCCGTGGGTCATCAGGAGGCGGCTTTTTGATGATTCAAGGACTGTTCCTTCAATGGGGAGCCTGGTGCAGGCTTTGTTCTCAACAACCTCCTCCTGGGAGCAGGGTCCCAGCGCCGTGACCCCTGGCAGAGCCTTCTCCTCAATGCCTGGAAGGAAGGGCAGCAGGGCCGGGTGATGCCAGCATGTCTGCGGGTCAAAGGGGCTCCTGCTTGACCCCTCCTGATACCATCTGTGTCCTGCTCCGTCATCGCCTTGCCCGAATGCTGATGGACCAACCAGGTCCCAACACCACCAGGTCTTTGTACGGACCTATCCAATAGCCTCGTGAGAGGTTATGGGAGTAACTATAAACATGGTGAGGAAAGACCTTGTGCCACTGCAATCCCCTCCAGTTCCATACATCTGTTACTCCCTTTGTCGCAATCAAGGTAGACCTTCATCTGATTTTCAGTCTTAATTAAATGGCCAGTTTTATCCACTTGCTGTTCACAGCAGCACATTTCTTCAGCAGAAATAGCCCTTCTCCCCCTGCGCTGTTTACCCCCGGTACCTCGAGAGCATCCGCATCCACTCCCAGCCTCTGCCGGGTAAGGCTGAACCCGCAGACATGCGCGAAGCAGCATTTCCTTCTCTGGGCTTTCAAGTTTATTTTGTCCTTCACTTCCCTGGGTGACCCTGGATCCTCATATTAACAAACAGCAAAATAATAAAAAAAATAAAATAAAAAAAAAAGGCAGAAAACTTTTGCTTTGCCTCTCATCTCATCTCAGATCCCCCCCTTCTAATGGCTCCGTCTCACTCCAGCATCTTGTGGTCCTGCAACTCCCACCCGACCCCGTAACCTCCTCCCCGAATGAGGAGATCTTGCCCTTGAAGGAGCAAGCTGGGCAAAGCTGATTCCTGTGATGTTTTATGACAGGGTAAAGCGGTAGAGTGCCCTTTATGGTGTTTTGAAAGGAAATTGTACAGGAACAATGTCCCGAGCAGCGTGGCTATTGAAAACCCTTCACAAAAGGAGTTTGCCACAAGAGGAAAAGCAGCTTAATCAGTCGAACTAATCACTGTAGGTGGTTGAGTGTCCCCGAGGGTCTGTAAAATCAAATATAATGGGAAAAGAAATATATCACAGCTTGCCTACGCTCCTGGCAGAGCCGCCGGCGGATCTGGGATGTTCCCTGCCTGGCTCCGAGCCTGCCGTGACCGTCTTTTGGGCTGTCCCTATGCAGGACCACGCTCGCCTCTGTGCGAGACCCCAACCGGGGCCATGTGGATGGGCTGGGATGACCCCCGGGGAGGTCCCTCAGCAAGCTGAATTCTGATCGGGGACGCAGGACAGGGGTGCCCGCCCCTGTGCAGTCACCCCAGCTAACCCGGTTTTCGGCGTGGGCGCGAGCAGGAGGGGTCAGCAGCGCTTACACAACCCTCCTGCTTCAGGAAGAGGAAACCGTCCCTGACAGCCACCCAGGGCTCTCCGGGGAAGGAGGATATTTCTGCCTCCCCCAGCTCTAAATCTAATTAAAACCAGAAAACAACACACACACACACAAAAAAATAATCCACACTGTTTTTTCCTGATCATTTAAGTGTAAAGCCAAGTTAACGGTAGGAAGCAATTTGGGACAACACAAGAGAAAACTTGGTGACATTTCTGTAATCCTGTTGTCAAAAGCCATAGGTATTTGGGGCACGCTGAAGCGAGATGGGGAAAGCACATGAGCTTCTTTGCTCCAACCCCTTCCATCTGTGTACAAGCCAGGAGGACCTATGAAGTCTTCAGCTCAACCTCCTTATCGCCGCACAAGGGCTTTATGAAGGATGGATATCCCAGGTGCAAAAATGCCCCCCTTAAAGCCCCACCCAACAGGAGAAGGAGGAGATGACACAAAGCTCAGCCACAGCTAAGGGTGATGGTCCTTCACCCAAGGCCAGCCCTGGTCCCCAAGAGCCCTGGCCGGGACAAGGCAGAGCAGCCCGTTGTGGCTTTGATCATCCCAAAGCCTGGAGACACATCAGCTGCACACGGAGGAAGCACAAAGGATCCATACCTTTTCTACTGAAAAGAGGAATTTGGATGCCTTTTGGAAAGAGGGGATTGATTAACTCTTAGGCTTTTGCTTCATCCTCTGCAGGCCACGGAGCTGCACTTCCCTCTGTAATCCTCTTCTGTCCCATAGACTGACCACCAAAAGCCCCATGAGATACCGGCCAGCATCAATGAGGATTTCCTTTGAGTAAGGAATTTGGCCCAAATTGACTTTTGAATCCAACAAGATGTGACCGAACCAATGTGATTACGACGGCGCAAACTTCTTAAGACTTCCTTAGCAACCTATGCCTGGTCCTCACCAAAACTGTCCCCTTCCTTAAGTGGCACAGGACAATTTCAGTACTCTCTTAACCAGAAGACCAAGAAGCAGGTACAAATTCACCTGTCTTAACCCATTGCAACTCCATATCTTCCTTGTAAATCCTATCTAAACTGGGCAACGTTTCTTATCACTCCTACAAAGCTGGTGCAAGCCTCTTGTGCATGTCTCTCCAGGCTGTAGGGTTTGGCTGGACCTTCCTTCCCAAAACACATCACCCCAGGATGCCACAGGAACCAGAGAAGTCCCATGCAGCTCTGAGCTGACTTGCAATGCTTCAATAGATACTTAAAAAGCGGCATTTTTGGTAACTTTTTGAAAAACAAGGCACCAAACTCAGAGCCCACCTGCCCAAGAAGATCATGTCCCAGCGCAGCTCATGCTCCACTAGCAGAGAGGCAGTGGGTTGGGAAGGCAGAAGGAGAGGACTTGAGAAATGGGTCCCGAAGTATTTCTTTTCTCTTGACTACTTGCGTGAGATAAAGGCAGGAGAGGTCCTGCCACCACCCAGGGAAAATCCCTCCTTCACTAGAGGTAGTTGCCTACGGGAGGTCAAACCAAGTTGGCTTTGGTGATATCTCGGTAGGGTGGGTCTTCTGTGGCAGCTAACAATGGATTAGAGTTTGGGCAATAAAAGCCATTGGTGTTCAACACTTGCTCACATGGACATCTATGAAAAAACTTGCCTCTGCTGCTCTCCTTCAATGATCCCATCAAGCGGTGATGCCCTCCATCACCCTCATCAGGAGATGGCAGTTACACCTCGTGTCTCCAAACCAACAGAGAAAACACCAGATGCGGAATTTCTGCTGGGTGACGTGAAGAGGGTGATACCTCTCCCTGGTCTCCTCCCCTGATTCTAAGCTCTTTGCAGCAAGGACCTCGCCACCTCGTGTAGGCTTTACGACACCTTGTGCAACCAAACCCTCCAAGAGATGTGATGCTGATCGCTATTACTGAAAACGTGTCCACAGTAGTTCCTTAACTGGGAAAGTTGAAGCCTGTTTTAATGACACCTTTAATCTGCACTTTGTTTCTACCTTCTACAAAAAATGAAGCATGCATCCCACGGAAAAATTACTTGTGGAACGTAAAAAATGTGTCATATATGCAAGGAGAGAGCTATGGTTGCACGCCCATAGGGCTGCTTCTCCCCACGGGAGTGAAAGGTGCACAGCAGAGACCTCAGGGTAGGTGAGCCACGCTCCTCTGCAACGCGGTAACAGCATTTCCCGAGGAAAGGTGACGGGAAGGAAGCTGGGATGGGCGCTATTTATAGCATGGCCGGACGTCAGCGTCGTTTCGCATGAGAAACAAAAGGTGCTTCACTAGCCCAAGACGTGGCCCCTTTGGAATGTCACCATCAGGGAGGGGTGAGGAGCCTGCACACGCTCTGGGGAAGAATCGTTATCGTTTATAAGACCAGCTGGAAAAAAAAAGGTAAATTTCTGGGTGCCGATGTGCTTTATCAGCTCTTCTATAATAACTGCGCTATATAAAGTACCAGCCTACCTGAAGGTCAGCTACAAGACCAGCTAGACCTGTGCGTCTTGCAGAGGTCAGCCTGGGGGTTGACTCCCTGAGCCAAGCTGGATGTCCAGTTGTGAACGGTGACTCCTGCACACGGCAGGAGGACGCCCACTGTCGTCACTTGGGATGTGTCATCCTTGGATGGGCAGGGAGAGATGCTGTGCCGTGGCCAAATATTGCTCGTGGGGTCTGGGGCGCTGCTTAGTACCAAGTGCTCATCACCTTCAGAACGGGAAAAGCTGCCCGAGGAAAACCAGACTCAACGGCACCAGGACTTTGGGGTCAAACCTTCTGTTGGCTTCTAGCCAACAGAGCAGGACAACCCCATTTCTTCTTGCAAATCCACTGCGTGTCAACCCTACTCCCACCCTTGGCTGCTACCAACTCTTTTCTCAGAAACCAGCTCTTCTTCCCTTGGATTTGGGCATCCAAAGGTGCTTCCTAACCTGCCTTCCAGCCCGTGCACCACCAAATGGCCCTGCTCAGCCTCTCCCAAGCTTCGCTGCCTCTGATGCCCCATCCACGGTCTTGCAATTTTGAGTCTCTTCATATCCAGTGAAGGTTTAAAACAAAAAAGCCCGTAACTCTCAACAGTTTTGCTGGCCATGAAATCTCATCCAGAGGGATGTTTATACAACCTGTGTGGCTCTGGAATAAAGCTTTTCTCCCCCAGAATGATGCCTGGGACATTAAGATAATAGCACTGCAATTAAGCGTGAACAGCTTTAGAACCTGTTTGTGTTCCAATACAGTGGGTATTCCCTTTTCCCCCCCCTATTTCTACCTCTTTTTCCCCTATTTTGACCATGTTTTTCTCATAAAATAATCATTCTGAGAGCTCACTTACTGCTAGAAATCAATTTTAAGAAGCGAGCGCTCTCCGGGGGGCAGTTCAAGTGGCACTAGAAGGACTAAAATTCCCCTCCTAGTCCCAAACGCACCGCAGAGGCAACCTGAAAATCCCCGGGGATCAAACCACGCGGTGCAGGGAGAGGGGGGCTGCTGACGTCCCCAGCCAAAGTTTAGGGGATGGGACTATGTCTTTTCCGCTTAAATAAGTATGTAAGACGCTTTCGTCTCCCTCAACCTGGGCTTCTTAGCTCTTTGCAATTAAAATAAATACGTTTTTCTGTCTAAGCTTGGACACCACCACAGATGTCTGCGGAGGACTCGGGCGGGACTGCATCCCCTCTGTTCTTTCCGTTTTATTTCATTCGTGACTGCTTAGGGTTGAAACGGTCCCACATCTCCTCTCGCACCACGTCGTATCACTGGGTTTTAAGGCTTCTGTCTCTCCTCCTGGGATATTATCCCAGTGCTACGTGGTCTGGGCTGTATCTCACCCCGCAATCTCCCAACCCCAGCTCAAGGCAGGGTTTTTTTTGCTATCTCTCCTTGCCAGCTGCTCAAGGAGGGAGGAATGCCCCGTGGGCCTGAATGCTTCTGTCTGCTGATGGTTTTATCTGAAGGGACCAGAAAGAAAAAGAAATAGGATTACACATCTGGCCTGACCCCTCGAGCCAGCTGGTTTTTCGGATGGGAGGGAAGAACCAACACGCAGTTCCATGGCTCTGGTCCAGCTTTGGGCAGGAGACCCCTTGGCTCTGCAGGTCTCCTCTCCTGTAGCATCATGCACTCTTTGGACGGCGGAGGAAGACCCACTTGGTGAGCCGGAGCGGGATGCTCCGATCTCTGCTACGATTTCTCGGGAAGCCCAGCCCAGCGCTGCGAGGAAGCCCACCCAGCTCTCTCTTGCAACACAAGCAGACTTCAGCTCGGTTTTAACCCTGTTTTGGTGATCACAGGGCTGCGACACAGCTGA
>VZSZ01000010.1:107554-125077 GCA_013398815.1 Ibidorhyncha struthersii | reverse complement strand
TCTTTCCTAAATCACTAAATGAAATTGTCTTTTAAATTGCGTACAGAAAAAAAGGAGGGAGCCCCAAAGAGGAGAGAAAAAGGAGTTTGCTGCTGCTGAACCGCCCTGCCCACAGAAGAATATTTCTAGGATGCCTGAGCAAAGTCTTTTCAGCTGTTTTTTGGTCACTCACTAAAATTCAGGAAAACCAAACCAAGCACAGAATTAACTACATCACGGCTGTTCACGATTCAAGAAGTGATGGGGACATTTGAGGACACGCTCCAACTGCTATTACAGGTGTTTGTAGGACTCCCCCAAAAATCCCCCCATGAGGCAACACAGCTCAGACACACATTTCAGATCACTCTAGGAGAAAACATTGGCTCCTTTTTCTCCTGTTAAATAACATTAACCTTGCAAGCTCCTGATTTTAGCAAAGCTTTATTGCCGCGGTTGTGTTGTCTCTGCCACGGCAGAACACGCCGGCAGAAATAAAGCTGCATGTACAACTAACTCCCTTATTCCCCACTTATTTTCAAATTTAACCAGAGTCACGATTCCTATCAAGGACTCTAGATGCCCTCATATAATTAAATACGCAATTTACACAATTAAATGTCCAATTGACCCAATTGAATTAACTCAATGGATTGAAATCACCAATGCCACAGGAACTCAGCTGCCTATTTAGCACATCCCCTCCTTCACGCAGACAGGCGTGCGCTGCTTGCTGCAAACCCCTCTCAACCATACCCGCTCTGCAGGCGACCCTGAAAGTCAGCAAATTTCGCTTTTCAATAGAAAAAGAGGAAAAAAGTCACAAGGATTCAAAGCTTTTAGAGATAATACCTTGCCAGCTGCCTCTTCGAATACAAATAGGTGGGATCTGGCTACGCTGGAATAAGTATAAGGGGAAGAGGAGGTTCTTAAGGTACTCCCGGAGCAATATCCAGATTTCAAAGACAAAGCAGGGGGATGGACAGACTCTGCATTTTGAGGACGTTAGCGCTCAAAGAAGGGTTTATGCATTAACCCAACGCTGGCAGCTGCTAAACAGCAGTATTGTCCAAAGACACTCCATGAGACGGGGCAGAGGGGAAGATGTACAATGAGGAAGAGAAGATTAAAAAAACCCCGAAATATTAAAGAGAGGTTTCACCTACCTCCGGTCGTTTCTTCTCCTTCTGAACAGTTTTTTGGTGTGTGCGATTTCAGCTTCATGAGGCAACGGATGGTAACCCTGTAAAACAGAGGGAAAGGCAGGGATCAGCTCCAAGATACAGGAGGCATCGATACGGAAGGGGTAAGAGCGAGATAGGGCTGTACACCCAACGTGTGAGCATGACAAAAGAAACCGTTCCCATCCAAACATCCTGACAACATCTCCGACCCTGTAGAAGCAGGTCTGGAAATCCACAGACTTGTTTTACCCTCTAAGGGCCGTTGCGATGTGCAGGGAATGAAGTTATCCACAATTTCTGTACGGGAGAAACAACACGGGGCAAATAACTGCATCACCTATGGATGGATCCCAGTATACACCATCTACAGGAAATTCACCCACGGCACCGTTGACACTGGTGCACCCAAACCCCCACTTTCACTGCATTATTTCCTTCTGATTTATTCATTTATCTAAAACCCAGTCGTAAAAATGACTGTGAAGGGATGATGCTCAGCAGCATTTTGAAGATACTGGAGTAAGCAAACATGAGCCACAGCTGGCTGGTCTGTTGGGTCTATGACTCCATGCCATTATCAAGTCAACAACCACGTCATGAGAACCTCACTGAGCCTGCCCATCCTGAGCCAGTCAACCCATGCCACCCCTGGGGAAGGGACGGGTGGCATCTACCTACTGGAAACAACTGAGATGATCAGGACATTAAATGATTTGCTCCAGTCACGTCAGTGGAAGAGCTGTGTGTAACTCAAGCGGCTGTCTTGTCCTCTCTCCACGGAAGGTGCCGACTCTCTGACTTAGTATGTTCATCTGATAAGGGAGATACTGTATTTACCGTCCTACTATGGGCATCGTGAGGCTTCGTTAATGTGAGCAAAGAGTTCTGAGGTTCCTGGATGAAAGGCAATATGTAAGTGCTCAGTATTATTTATTTTCCAGGGACCACGGAGCTGTCATAACCATAATGATTTTTATTTATGCAGTATTGTGCTTCCCTGGCTGGCAATAAAAGCCCTATAAAAGTCACGCCTTTTATTTCCATCGCAATATATCTTAGCCTTGGAGCTCCAGCCGCTGCTGGTGAATCACCATGCGTGAGGGGCCACGAGGGAGCAGCCTGGGCAAGGGCAAGGGCTGGGCGGGAATACGTCTCATCGAGCAGCAGCTTTGTCACATTGGCATGACAACATAACACACCGACTTAAAAAAAAGTCCCCCTCTCTCTGCGTGAAGAACCTTAAAAATAACAGTTAATTTTAGTAGCGGTTACTGTGATAATAGCATTTTGAGTTCCTCTGGTGGAAGATGTAATGGAGAAGAAAGGTTGTTGGGGACGGTAATGAATTCAGCCTTGCAGACCAGAGAAGGCTTAGACCCTTGAGTCCAAGACCAACACGATTTACTGCGACCATCCATCCTGGCTATCGGCAAAGAGCCTGGAGAAACTGCTACTGCAGCAACCCTACAGCTCCCGTGGCAGCTGGAGCCTTCCACTTTGGAGACCTTCGCCCTTTGAGACTTCTAGCAATGAAGAACTTACCAAGCCCCCAGGTAAGTCCTGCTGCTGGTTAGCACGTCCCCATTTGAACTTCGCTTTGGCTGTAGTCTTCAAGCGTGTTTCCTGGAAAGGTAGTTTCCCTTTTAAGTTTCTTCTTCACTTTTAACTCTTCCAGAGAAAAATGGATACACCGTGGTTTAGCGCAGGCATTAGAAAGCATGTTCAAGAGTCATACCCATTCTTGGGCACCAAATTGTCCTTCTCTCCCACTAAAACACCCTTAACACCCTGTGCCACACCAGCCACAGCATCCTACATGATCCCTCACAGCAGTGGTACAGAGGTCATCCTTACGCGAAGTTGCCTTAGCTTTCTTGCAGGTCTGCTCTTCCAGTGAGAATCCGCTCAGCGATGCACATTGTTCCGTGATCCTCTGCTCACGTGCCTGCACCCAGCAGCAGAAAGAGTTTTCACGCTCCCTAGATCTCACCTCACCGCTCAAACACACCCCGTCTTTCACTAAGAAGAGGTAGTCTGGGAGCAGGGAAAGCTGGCAGCCTGCTCTCCTGGGGCTGTGGTTGGGTTATCACCTGGTTAACCAGGTCTGACTTGGGCTTCTCCTGCAGCCAAACACCTCATGATTAATTCTGTGTCGAATCGTTGATGTCTAATAGCTTTAAATCATACTGAACCTTCTTCATCACTGAGGATTTGAGTCTTCCTCATCTACTTGATCACTGAATGCATAGGAGGAGCTTCATATCTCCGAGACCTCTGTTCCTCTGAAAACTTGCTTGAAATTGGCCAGTGGGTACCAATGAGAAAAGGAAGGGAAGGAGCAGACGCACACACAGCCCGATCACATCAGCCGTGCTAGTTTCGGAAATCAGGCTAAAAATAGTACAATACTCAGTGAGGCTGTTTCCAACTGTTGAACTACCGCAGCAGGCCAAAGCTTGGGGTATTTTTAAGAATTGTAGACACGTATGTAAATAAAATTACCCTGGAAAAAATGAAACTATCTCTGCAGAACACAAGGACTTAAAGCACTGATTTCCTCAAGGCGAAGCCTTCATTAAGTCTCAGGAGCTGCCTTTCTGCTCTTTCCAACTAGGAACCATATGTATGGCAGTGCATTGCTGCATGTCCTCCTTGTAGAGCATCTCTGGGCTTCCTCAGACCTCTGCCCACCAGCAGCAGACAGCACCGGGTGGAGAGACGGATTAATTACATGGGAATAAGGTTCCTAATCCAAGGAACATGCCTGTGCCTGAACAGAGGAGAACTTTGTGTCTCTGTTAGGAGTATCAAGCATCTCCCTTCTCCAGCTGAGCAGTTCCCTTCCTTAGTCCTAGTCATGAGACAATGTTTTGGAAAAAAACAGTCACCGGTCCCTACTCTCGTCTATTTTGGTACCTAAACAGAGCTAAATTTGGAAGGGAGCAAAGTCAACTTTTTTTTTTTTTTTTGTACAGCAAGCTGATGTAAAAGGAAATATCAGCAACTTCCAAGAAGGGCGGAGTGGCTGGAGAAGACTGAGAGTGCTGGGTGGGTGGGGACGGGCCAGAGTCCCAAGGGCACGGTGAGTGCCTGGATGACACGGCTCTTGGGTTTGTCTGGATGCTGCTCCCCGCCACGGGTCATGCAGGAGAGCAATGGAAGTGCCTTCAGTAGAACTGGCTCACAACATGGATGTGGATGTTCTGTTTTTCAGTGGACACACTATGAAGCTGAAATCCCTGAACAGAGCCAAAGGGATATGTCTTGCAAGGTAGAAGACCACCCTCTGTTCCGCAATGGGTCTACAAGAAGACCTACACAAGAGGGATGGAGTTTGCTCCTACTTGGGCCAGAAGACACCAGAAAGCCCAGGCACTTATGGTTTTGACAGGCAGGTTTGCAGCTTCTCAGTGGGCAGAAAAATCACACGTGGTCTTTCTCCCATGTTGGTTTTATTTTGATATTTATTCGCGGGTGGCTCGAGGAGAATGTAACAAACCAACATTTCAGCGCTGCTGGTTCTAGAAGCAAAGGGTGTGGGAAAAGCAAAGAACAAGGAGCCCATGGTCTCAGGAAGGATCATTAATAGGGGTCATTTTCAATTTTGGAGTTAAACATTCTGCGGTTTACATGGTAGGAAGCTTGGAGCAGAACCTGAGAAGCCCATGGGACTTCTAATGCATGTACGCGTATGTCAAGTTTAAATCATAAACATGCACGCTCTAACAAGAAAGGCCAATAGGTCTGGAAAAGAAGGGGTGTTCAGGACTGGTCTGCTCTCCATGCAAGTCCCCTAGAGATCAGCTATATTGTGATGTGTGTACTCATTTTCAGATGTTTTGGGGAAAGCGGCTCTTGGAGAAGGGAAGGTGATGTCTGGCAAGCTGAGGTGACTGTCATATGACCAGCTAGCACACGCCAAGGGAAATCTGTCATCTACTGAAATTGCTGCAAACAGACAGCGGAGGAGAGCAGGTTTGATGCCGACGTACAGTCTTTTTGTGCTTTACCTTCCTAATGAAGGTGTCTGCCCAACCCTCAACCTCGTCCACCTGCCCGTGGGAATCTAGAAAGCTGGCAGCTGCCTCTCCGCTGCCCCAGACCCATTTACATCAAAGTTTAATGAAAGAACAAATAAAAAGCTTTCAAGATCTCGTTGGCAACCGGCAGCAACCCAAGAGCCGATACCTGCCCTTCCACAGCAACATCCCTCTCCTGAGCCATCCCACCCCACATCTCAGCCCGCTAACTGCAGGGTACCGGCATCACAAGGCTTTTTTTCTTTTTTTTTTGCTGCTGCTGTTCCTTCTGTGACCACCCATAGGTAGCAAAAACCAAAGACTCCTTCAGCATCTGACAATTGCCTTATAAAAGGGACGGTCCTATTTGGGACCAACCTGCACCCTCCCTCCTTCACCTCCACTTCTGCACTTCTCAAGCGCAACTGTTGCCTGGGGTGGCCGAATTTATGGGTGTTTCACAAAGACACTAGGAGCTCTGAGAGGTTGGGGTTCATTGCTTCATCCTCACGGTCTTCGCGTCTAACACAGCCTGACTTTGCGATGTGAAACCTCACCCCACAAAGTGACTGTCTTCATTCACACCCACTCATTCAGCCTCTTCCATAGACCTTCCCCATGCAGCAGAAAACCTCCCAGCCTGTGATGGTCAAGCAGATGAAGATGCCTGAATGCCAACCAGCAACACTGAAACCCCAGGAGCAAACGAAAGGTTGAGAAAAGAAACTGGACTGATGGAAAAACCCAACGCTGGGACGATGAGAGAAGGAAAAGAAATGATCAGGCCATATCGCAGGATCAGTCCACATGAGCTTTATCTCAAGAGCCTTTTGTGCCCTCAAGAAACATCTCCGCCCTTGCTTATCTTAAACAAATGGTTGCAGAAGGCCTGAACTGAACAAACAGGTTATTAGGCCTGCGGTAGGCGCTGGGAGTTTCGCTCAATTTTATTGCACACAAAGTTCAGGGTGGGATTTCTTTTCTGGGGAGGTGGGAAGGGTGAGGTGGGGCTGGATTGATGGCAGCCTCGAAGACGCCCCATCTGCCTGCACAAAGGCAAGAGAATTACCGAGGTTGGAGGGAGCGTAAAAAAATAACTATATTGTGGTTCCAGAAATGATCCACAGAAACCAACCCAGTGACTTGCAACACCCTGTGATAAGGCTTTCATCTGCCTATAGGATGGATTCTCCGTGGCAGGAAAGTCCGGGACAGCACAAAGCTGCAGATATATTTAACTTTTATTGTCCCGGTCCCACACTCGTCATGCCGATGGGGCTGAATGTGCCAATACTTAGCACAACCATCCTAGCCATCCAATTGCAAATGAAAAACATGGCAAAGGTGCTGCTACCTCCCTGCCAGCATCGTCCCCATCACCTCTACCCACCCAAGGGTGTTTATCAACACTCATAAGTCCTGTGGGCCCTTCCAGAAGAGACACCTCCTTGGAGGCCACTTCCCCTTCCAGGAACTCCCACGGCATTGGTCTGCCACCCGCTCTCTTCTCTTACACAAGGGGAATTTTTTACGTCTTGAAAGTAGAGGGCTGAGGCACAAACCAAAGCCTTGACCTGCTTTGGAAACCATGGAAGAATACCAAACAATGTCAGGAAGCTGCCTGGAAATGATTTCCTCTCTGTTAAAATTTAAGTGATAAATCTGTTCCTTCAAATTACAAGCTATTCATTTTTCCTGGAAGGTGCTTATAATAATAGTTGTTTCTGAATAAGGAATCAGTCGGTGCTCAACATCAATGGAATAGAAAGCGCAACAATTTTACAAAATACTCCTCCTGCAAGATAAAAGGCAGGTAAATCCTTACAGCACTTACATGGTTGCAGCTTTCCCATCACTCCTCACCCACAACACAGCACACAGGGGTCCTGCCCACCTCCAAGAGCACTTTCTTCAACCTCAATCATTGGAGCCAGGGCTAAATTAAACTACAGGGTTGGCAAAGAGGACTTAGTTTCCAGCCACCCAGAAGCTGGAAAAGGAACAAAACTCCTCCGGCTTTGCCACCGCTGATCCGCCAAGTCCCACGGTGGAGGAGGAATGCTCCGTGGGACCTTGACAGTAGGACGTGCTCGTCCGACAAATCATGGCATGGTGCAACACGCCTCGAAGAGGAGGCATAGGAAATTGTTTCTTGGGAGATGTCCTGGTTTGGAGGATTTCCTGATTAACTGCATCTTTGCGGAGCACACCATAAATCATACACTGCCAGCAAAGGCTGAACATGTAGCTGCAGTACGCATCCCTTGGTGATGAGCATCTTGGAGGAGACTTTTTCCAAAAAATGATGGAAGCACAGAGGAGCGACAGCTGTGACGGTGATCAGAACTGTCACATCTAACCACCGTGCTTTAGTTATCGTTAAAAACATCGTTGCTATTCCCTACAGGGCTCTGCCCTCCCACGTTGCCCCAAGGACACAACCTCCTGGATTCTTCCTTGCTGAGCGTTAATGCTGGTCTATACAGCCCCTCTCACAAAATGATGGGTGTTTTAATGAATTATAGACTCTACACATGCAGTCCAAGACCCAAAGAAGTATTTAGACCCGTATCTTTCCACCACCTTTCCTTGGCGTTTGCTATCGGCTCCTGGCAGAGAGCGGACACCCAGCTAGAGGGACATCAGCCTTCAAAATGGCACTAAATACTTGGTACTATAAAATACTTGGTGGCAGCTAAGCTGTCCCACCTCATCCCTCTGCAGCCAGCTCTGGGATGAAACAAAAGACAAAGAGAACGGCAGAACAACCCAGCGTGAAACTCCCCGTGTGGGGTGAAGGATGCAAATGCAATTAAAGCATTAGAATAATTAGGCAAAGCATCCCAAGTGCAACGTACCCTGAACCTTCCTCAATGCCTTCTGCTGATTACTGACAGTGAGTTTTCCGGGGTCTATTTTTAACTCTCGGCCCCGTAGCTCCTGAATTATACATAATTCAGAGATAATAAAACTTTAAAATCCAGGACAAAGTCTCCTAGGAGGAACTGCCTCGGCAAACACACATGTGCACATCAGTACAACCACGCTGGACAGGAAGAAAAAATCCCAACTGGTGCCACCAAGCTCCTGGCTAAGCCACCGAGATGGGGACAGGCTGGAAACACGGCTCCAGGCTCCCTGCGCTGTTGCATTGCAACAGGGCGCTCCAGACACACTGACACGGACACGCGGTGCCATAGGAAGAGTATAAATAACTGACAAAAGAAATCCCCTTTTGTTACAAGAATCCGCAAATCCAAAATCAGTTACGAGCTGACTTAGGAAACGGAGTTTTTTCCCATGTTATAGCAAAATGGGAACAATACTTTGCGAGTGGAAGTAACTCTAATTGTTTTAACTGATGTTATTTTAGTGTTGTTTAGGTTTATTGTTTATTTGTATGTATTTCCTCTACCCCGGTCAGGCTTAAAAACAAACCTTACTGTCAGCAGTAAAGTGTCCCATCCGTAAATAAATACATTTATCCAGTAAATATAGATATAACCGCATCATTGCTTGGGAGTCCTTAAATGTGGAATATTTAAAGAATCATTCAAATAAATAGCGTTGGTGACCTGGGTGTGCTTTTCCCTGGAAAAGAGAGCTTTTTTCAACTAATATTGGGAATAAATACCACCCACATCACTTGCGACCAGGAGGCACCACACCTGGTATTTGGTTTGCGGTCTGTCCAAGTAGCCCAAGCTCATCCTGATAAAGGGCCGCACTGCTCTGAAAAGCTTTTCCTACATTTTCCTTGGCTTGTGCTAGTTTGGGGGTGAGGGAGGAATTGCTTTAGCTGGGACTTACAGTGTTATGAGGTTGCTATGGGAATATTTGTAACTTGAGCTATTTCGGTCCCTCTGAGACCTCACATTTCTTTAAAGTACACTTTTCCTCTATATTTTTCATGTTCCCCGGTCTGGTTCTCCCCATCTCTTGTCCCTTTCAAAGCCTACCACCCCCCCTATTCCTGCACCTTGATGTGCCACCTAACTACGCCCCTCCGGTGGAGATGAAGCAGGTAGGTGAGATGGCAGGAGGACCCTTCGTTCACCGCCCACCCTCAACACCTCCTCATCGTGCCATTGTGGTGGACGGCATCGCGAGGAAGAGACCTGCAGGTGGAATAGGGATCTCCCCAATGAATTTTTAAGGTGACCTATAAACAGAGGCCATAGGACAACAGGGAGCTGACGAGAGACCCTCTAAGCTGGAGGGTCTTTTGAACCTCTGTGCAACCCCCAGCCTCCTTCTGGCTGGGTGGGCTCACTTCGAACATCGGCATCGCTCTCAACAGGAGGTAAGGGCTGTATCCAAGTTTATTTTCATTTCACCCTTATTATTAATAAAAGATTGAACGTTTTTCCTGTGCGTTTGTGCAATCTCCCAGAACCAAGCCCCCACAAATCTTCTCTTCTTGGATGGACCAGAATTTCAGCCCACAGGAGCTCCAGCTTGTGTAAGCTCCCAGGAATTGGGACAGTCCAACAGCGATGAAACCCCTTATTTGCAGAGTGATAACTTCCTAACCTTACAAACAAGAGGTGGCTTCTCTTTTCTTTCAACGTGGGTAGATCCAGAGGCGCTAGGAGAACTTTCTCACCGCTTAGCCCTTGGCACTTCCCATTGGAGGCCTTCCAAGTGCATCAAGTTTCGCAACACCCTAAAATCGCAGGCAATAGTTAATAAGTCAACGAGCATTTTTTGCCATGATCCATATCACTGCAATCCTTACACTGCGCCACCGAAGCAAAAGGGAATTCTGCCATCAACTTTAATGGGGTCATGGTGGTGACAGCCCCTCTTGGTCCACCAGTGGACCTTTCTCGTAGACCTTCACAGCTGAAGCAAGCTGTGCAGAGTATCACCGTCCTTTTCTTCTCCAAGCCCCGCATATTGTGCTGGAAATGTCTGCACACAACAGATATTCCAGTTTGCAGTTGGCTGAAGACACAGCCAACACATTTCCCCCCAGACTATACCACAAAGAAATGTTTTTTCTCCTTTCTGAAGTCTCTGCTTAGTCTAGCTCAGCCCAGAGAGAGCAAGCGAGGATCCCATGTCGCAGCCACCCCAGCTCGGAAAATACCCCGATGCACAAACGCCAATTTAATCCTATAAAAGCCTCATTCTTCCCTTTGAAAAATCCCATTCCTTTGCAGGAGCATGGGCTGTACAACACAAGGGCTTGACTTTCTTCTTGCCAGGTTACTGGCAGTGTGTACCCGGGTAGAAGAAACTGCTTCTTGAGTGTCCGTCTGCTCCCTCCCAGGATTTTCCTTTTTATGCATCGAGCACTAAGATTCCTCCTGCTGTAATGGGTTTTAATGCAGGGACAAGCACAGAAAACATTATGCACTTGCCACAGAATATCAATCATATCACATCATATATTAATTATGCTGATGTTTTTTCACTGGTGCTTTGCAAACCTCTGGGAGCCACGGACTACTTTGAACGCTAAAATGAGGACGAGTAAGAAAAACAAGTTTGTAAGCTGCTTTACAGCAGTCTCCAAATGTGATGTTTGGAAACGGACCTGGCATTTCCACTGAAAAAAAAACCCCAACCCTGAAAAACTGCTTTTTATCCAAAAGTTGCTACAGGACAGGCAGCAAGACGGTCGTATCCGCTTTCCCGTGTCTTGCAAAGGCTGAACCTCAACCACGACACCACCAAAGACACAGGCATCATTCAAACATCAGGTTTCCTGCCAGTGAAGCCATGAGTTACAGCTGGCTTTGCGATGACTGCCAGGAGCTGGGTGAAACCCCTTCGATTCATTTCAGATCATCCATGAGGATACACTTTCAGGTGTTTCATCAAAACCAAGAGGAGACGAAGAACCAGCAACAAAACTTAACAAACCAACCCAACTCCCTGGATACTTTCATGTGCCAAGTGACCAGTACCAAAGACCTTGATTACTGGCATGTCTTGGGTCATGTTGCCCCTCCTCGCTAGGGTTTTTTTAGCTCCTTTCTCCTCTCCTAGGTGCCCTTCTTGCTGGCAGGATTGTGCTCGTGTGATGGGCTCAGCTCCAGAAGCTGGGAAGGGTCTGAGATAGTGGTCACTGAGAGCCGTATGATGAGCAGAAAGGGGCACAAGGGAAAAATTGCAGACGCACTGCATTATGAGCAACTTGCAAGTGGCCACCAAACAGCTCACCTACCAAGGAGAGACAGGAATTTTGGCAATGAGAACGTCCCCCACGCCTGTTCAGCTAGCTCCCTTCTCTGGCCAGGACCCCTGCCTGCCACTGTCAGCACCGCAGCCGTAAGCATCCTACAGATGCTACACCTTCATGGTGCCTCTGAAGTCAAGCAGGGACCCTACGGCAACCCTGGGATGCAAACCAAGGTCTCCCAGCCTCCACTCCTTGCTCACCTGGGTAGCTCTCCTATGGGTCTACCTATAGTTTAAATTAGGTAGCCAAGTACCTTACCGAAAGCGGTTTTACACATCCTCGCCTGCGTATTGCTCTTTGCTCACCATATATAGTTACATCCCTGTACAAGACGCTAAAGGCACGTGGGGTCTTTCCTCCTGCCTGCATCTCTGCTAGGATCAGAGACAACCCGGTGAGCCGGGATGGCTCAAGCCTTCCCTTCCCCAAATCAAGTCATCAGACGCCTGCGTCTCTGCTCTTGGCAGCCTCAGCCTTTCTCTCCTTATCAACGCCAAAAAATATTCACTTAACATCCATGGCCTTTCGCCAGCAAGAACGCCGCGCGAGGAGCAGAACTGTCTCCTCCGCTCCTCCAACAAACCGAAGCAACAAAAATGAGGCTCTTCCTCATGTGAAAAAAAAAAAAAAATAAAAAAAAATAAAAAAATTCCCACCAGCTAAGAAAAGCTAGAGGTTAATATAAATTCCATGGGTTTGAGGGGGAAACGGAGCTGCATTCAGAGACTCGATGGCTAACCACGCTTCCTTCGTCTGGCAACTGCCCGCTCCCCCAGCAGAGTTATTGAGGAAGTCAAACGAGCGCTGTATTTGTTCCAGCTGCAGATTTCCCTTAACCCCTAGTAGCGGTGTTTTTAAAAAACACACAGACCTTGTTTTCTGATGGTGGCTTTTCATTTTCACGTATGCCACGGCTACAGTTATTAGCTGTAAGTGCTGTCATTCATAGATTAAAAATAAAGGAAAAAACCCACCTTTGCCATTCTAAGAAGTCCAGGCTGGATGAGCAAAAGAGGGATTAAAAGAAGGCTTTCAGGAATTAGCTTGGAACAGGAAAGAAGAAGATAAAGCCATTATAAAAGCTTGTGCTAATACAGGAGTCCTTTTTGTTGTAAGTGCTAATGCAGCCCCACAAATTCCTATGAAGATTTATTAGTCAGGTCATATAATCTGCTCTCCTTCCTCTTCTGATGATAAAATCAAGGCTATTTTCCTTCACTGAAACGTTCCTCTCACTCAGTTAAGAGGAAAAACAAATTCTATTTTTTACCAAGATTGTGTTTGTGGTATAGACAAGGTTACCTGTGAGGCTGACGCCTTCAGAACGGCAAAATACAGACACTGAAATTAAGGTACCCGTTTATAGAGACTCCACCGTTAGGATGCTCCCTGTAAGGCGAGCACAGCCCCAGGTCTGTGGTACCCAACGCTGAATAACTTGACGGAGCTGGGATATGCAGCACCGTCCCCTTCCATCATCCCAAACCTGTTCCAGCATCCGCTGTCCCATGGGACTTCAGTCCAATAAAGCATTTACTTTATATGAATCTGCTCCTAAGTCTTCTATTTGCCTTGGCCCTCAGCCAGCCAAGCACTTAGGCACATGCTTAAAGTTAAGCACAAGAGTAAACAGATTGAAGTCAGGGGGACTTAAAACTAAGCACATATTTCAAGGATTTGCTGGATAAGGGCCTTAACCCCGGTGTGCAGCCTTTAACTGGGATGATTCCCAGCTGATTAGCTCCCCCCTTTCCCCGACCTCCCTTCCATGGGACCAGGCAACAAATGGTTTCTGTTTTGCCACCATGCTAAAGGCCTGTCTTTAAAGAAACCTTGTCTAGCCTCCAGGCAAAGCATGTCTTTCTTTAATTATACCTGCCTGTGAAATACCTTCCAGAAATCCCCACCCAAACAAAGCCTCAGGAAAGGAAATAACGGAAATTCTTGATGGTTTCCACGGGGGGAAACGATCCTAACCAGTGAGACGAGGCGCACGTAAGATGAGGCTGATGACTGTTCCTACTGTACACGGCTCTCAACCCAGAGTGACTCCTTAAAGCTCCAGCAGAACCCCCCCAGTTACCACAGTCCTTATCTGGAGCCTCCTTGAACCTGGCCCCTGGACGTGGCTCTCCGCACATGTTCAGATCTGAAAAGCCTTTTGGTGGACACGCAAGGGAAGAAGAGACGTGTGGCAACACAAAATCCACAAAACCACCGTGGTGTCCTCCGTAGCAAAGTGCAGCACCCAACGGGGAATGTTCCAAGAGGCCATACAATGTCTAAAGGGCTGGAGATCACCTGCATAACTTTTTTTTTTTTTTTTTTGCATTCCCCGCCCTTTCATATGAGATTTTTCACTTCATTTCAATTGTATCTACTCATGCCAGGACCTCAGTGACTGTTGGCACGTGTGCAGAACTGACAAAGCAAAAGCCCTCCTGCACAGAGAGGCAACCACTCAAACCAGGCAGCCCAGGCAAGACTTGGAAGATAAGGACAAAACAGACAAGGAGAAGATTGGAAACCTGGACATAGAAGATGAAGATCTGCTGTTGGCTCCTCCAGAAACAGGACTGCTCTCATCAAGGAGCAGCAACCTTTCCAGACTTGACAGTGGATTAATGGAACATCACCAAGTCCTACTCCCATCCCTTACCCGCCCCCATCCAACTCACTTCTAACCATCCTCTGCTGCATTAGCATCTGCTCCTGAACAGTCAGTCCTTCCCACCAGGGCATGAACATGTGATTTGCCTGTGCTACGCATAGCAATGGCACTAAATAATCAAGTACCTTTGGAAAAGCACCTGTGAAAGATGCCAGAATTCTTCCATCCACACCGCAACCCACTCTAGGCGACCACTAGATCATCAATTTTCACTGCAGCACATGCAGAAAGACCACGCGCTGCCAAAACGCCTTCTCTTTTGACCCAGCTTCATATCAGGACAGCTACCTTAGATGTCCCAGAAGAATGGCACAGCAACCAGCTGCTGCACTGCAGCTTTGCCTTTCCTGAACCAACAACTCCCAGAAGTTGAGGACTGGCAGAATAAATTCAAGTCCTGTCTTGTATGCAAATCACACCGTGAAAAGACATGGCAAGCACAAAGCCAAACGAGGTGATCTGCTTCTACTTCAGGCAGGAAACGCAGGATGGTCAAGTAGTCAAGGAGCTCCACCTCTAACGCAGCAGCTTCCCAACCTCATGTACACATGCAACCCTCGGAGCTACTCGTGATATATTTTTATGTCCTCGCTGGCCATGGGCAGCTGGGCATTATTTCTTCTTCTAGACAAGGAAGAGCAGCAAAGGAGCTGTATCTTGGGAGTCTGTCACACTTCACCTGCCCTCCTCCTCAACGTAGCCCGTGTAATTATCATTTATCACCTGCTTGAAAACACCACCAAAATCCTGGAGCTGGATGCTCTACACAGAGATGTGAAAGCTCCTCGAGTACCAGGAGAAAAGCAGCATCATACCAAGGCTGAAAGAAGAATCATAGAACGGTTTAGGTTGGAAGGGACCTTGAGGATCATAGAGTTCCAACCCCCCTGCCCTGGGCAGGGACACCTCCCACCAGCCCAGGTTGCTCCAAGCCCTGTCCAGCCTGGCCTTGAACACCTCCAGGGATGGGGCAGCCACAGCTTCTCTGGGCAACCTGGGCCACTGTCTCACGACCCTCAGAGTGAAAAATTTCTTCCTAATACCTAACCTATATCTCCCCTCTTCCAGTTTGAAGCCATTCCCCCTTGTCCTATCACTACATGCCCTTGTAAAAAGTGCCTCTCCAGCTCTCCTGTAGGCCCCCTTCAGGTACTGGAAGGCCACAATAAGGTCTCCCTGGAGCCTTCTCTTCTCCAGGCTGAGCACCCCCAACTCTCTCAGCCTGTCCTCACAGCAGAGAGGCTCCAGCCCTCTGATCATCTTCGTGGCCATCCTCTGGATCCACTCCAACAGGTCCATGTCTTTCCTATGTTGGTGGCTCCAGAGCTGGAGGCAGTACTCCAGGTGGGGTGTCCCCAGAGCAGAGCAGAGGGGCAGAATCCCCTCCCTCGCCCCGCTGGCCACGCTTCTTCTGATGCAGCCCAGGATACAGTTGGCTTTCTGGGCTGCGACTGTGCATTGCCACCTCATGTTGAGCTTCTCATCGATCAGCACCCCCAGGTCCTTCTCCTCAGGGCTGCTCTCCAGCCATTCCTGGCCCAGCCTGGATTTGTGCTTGGGATTGCCCCGACCCAGATGTAGGACCTTGCACTTGGCCTTGTTGAACTCGCAGCTTACTTGCTTTTACCTTCACAGGCATTTGTAAAAAAAGCCTGAGTTTAAATGTTTGCCTAAGCTTTTATAAACTGAACTAAAAAGTTTTTCTTTCAACTAAAGGACCCTCATAATGTATGTAGTCCCAACACTGCGGCACTGCAAGAGGTGCAGGTGCAAAACCCCAAACTTCTCCCTGGCCATGAGTGTCCCAACCATGCCCTTGGGATTTCAGGCAAGACATGGCACCGTTCTTCCCCATCTCTCTTGACGGGGTCCTGGTCTCTGCCAGTTTTCCATAACCAGGTTTGGTCTCGCTTCAGCCCTTGGAGCATTTGCAGTAGAAGAGGAGTTCCCACCCGCTTGCACTGACAAAGCAGACAAGGGGAAAGAGGAGACGCCACCGTGCTCTTCGGATCATGTCAGGTCGCACGTACGTTTGAAGTTGGCCACCCAGTTCTTAGCAGCCAGGAGCAATCTCATAACGGTTACTTCCTCCACCGCTCGCAGAGCTGATCTTCAGGAAAGCTCTGTAGTGCGAGGAAATCCTGACCATCGCCACCAAAGCGTTATCGACACAGCAAGGAGATAATAACGACAGGAACTGCCTTACGGCAAAATCACCATCATGATTCATGCGACTGCTTGGTGCCAAGGTCCAGCAAGCTGTAACACAGCGAGANTGCAATGTCCTGACTGGGAATGGTGTGAGATTGCTTTACAGAGGATAAAAAAAAAAAAAAAAAAAAGGAAAAAAAAGAGGTGGGTTCCTACAATTTGATGAGCATCATCCACTCTCCCTCTGGCAAATGAATCAGGTCTTCAGAGCATGATATAGCTTACTGCATTGAACTCGCCTTCTCATAGAAGGCCACCGGTCCCACCTTCTTCTTTGGGAAGGTAGGTGGTATCTAGCCTGGCCGACACCAAACGCCACCTGGAAAGGGTATCACCATTTGTGGTGGCAGAACCCAGTGTGGTCTGCAAGTTTCGTGACCGCTCGGGCTTCACAAGAAGTATCACAGAAACCACAGCAGCCCTCTGATCCGTGTACAACCTCCCCCAACAGAGAGACGCAGGCTGCTTTGACGACGGACAGGACCAGTGGGCAAACTGCTATGGGTCAGGGCCTGCAGCAACATCTCCCAAGACCTTTTATTCCATGGATTGCTGGCTCAGACCTTCACGATCTGCGATACGCATCCGAGGAGCAGCAGGCACATCACTAAAGGTGCCCATGAAAACCTGGGTGCTGCCAGGTGGTGGTCAATCCCTAGAGCAAGCACAACATGGCAAGCAGCCATGCCTCCTTCAACCCCATCCTTGCTGGAGATCACACCCCACCAGCACACAGGCTTTGCACGTGCACTATGAGAGCAGCAGAAATCCCCCATCTTGGACAACCAGAGAAATGGAGGAGGTCAAGGACAGGCGAGACATGAGGTTCTTGCCTACCCTCTGTGAGGACATGGCCACTTGCTGAGCAGATGCTGGGGAAGACGCTGCCGTGGCATCGTGGAGGAGACGATAAAGGCACAGATTTCCCCTCACCATGAGAACACCCATCAGTACCTTCTCCAAAGCACAACACTAGACCAGAAATAGAGCCCCCCAGAGAATTCATTTTACTTTTTCTNTTTTTTTTTTTTTTTTTTTTTTTTTTTTTTTTTTTCATTTTGCAGCTCAGGATTACTGAGTTCGCAGAGTCTCTCTTTAATGTCACATGCGCAGCTCAGGTCCCTCAGGCCCCAACAGAAGCGGCCTGGGATATTTGCACAGACCCCTCACAATGGAAGGAAGAGGGTGTAGGAGGGAGGATCAGGCTGCTGACCCCTTTATTGTTCTTGGGCCAGAAGAAAGCTTCCTTCTGGCTTAAGAACCACGGCG
>VZSZ01000010.1:48081-97066 GCA_013398815.1 Ibidorhyncha struthersii | reverse complement strand
AACACCAAAAAAAAAAAAAACAAAATTTAAAATAAAAAAAAAAAAAAAAAAAAGATGGGGTGAGAAGCCAAGCACTGACAGACCAAACACATAGCTGGCAGCTAAAGGACTTGCTTGTATCAAGAAAGGAAAAAAAAAAAATAATCCAAAGATAATTACTAGCTCGATGCAGACAGTTTGTAACGATACAGAAGAAAAAATGGTCAATCAATATCATCCTTCTGCATTTATAAACAACTGAGGTGATCTATTTTTATTATGCAAGAATGATAATGTATTTTTTTGGTCAACAAGTAACCAGATATTGTTAAATAACATACATCAGAGAGAAACTTTGATAGCAGCAGGCCCAGGTAATCAGTGCCTAGAAGTCAAAGAACAAGAGATCTTGGTGGAATTACAGCAAATGGGTTACAAAACTGCAGCAAAACGGAATGTGCTTAAAAACCAGGCTGGAAAACCGCCAAGCTGGTTTTTAGAGGGCTGGAGCCCCTCTGCTGGGAGGACAGGCTGGGAGAGTTGGGGGTGTTCAGCCTGGAGAAGAGAAGGCTCTGGGGAGACCTCAGAGCCCCTTCCAGTGCCTAAAGAGGCTCCAGGAGAGCTGGGGAGGGACTCTTGGTCAGGGCCATAGGATGAGGGGGAACAGCTTCAAACTGGAAGAGGGGAGATTTAGATGAGATATTAAGAAGAAATTCTTTACTCTGAAGGTGGTGAGGCACTGGAACACATTGCCCAGAGCAGCTGTGGCTGCCCCATCCCTGGAGGTGTTCAAGGCCAGGCTGGACGGGGCTTGGAGCAACCTGGGCTGGGGGGAGGTGTCCCTGCCCAGGGCAGGGGGGTTGGAACTAGATGATCTTTAAGGTCCCTTCCAACCTAAACCATTCTATGACTCTATGAAGCTAAATGGAAACAATTTAATTAACACCCTAATTCATTTATGGGAAATCAGAGGTGTTCAACAACTGACTTTCCTTCATAGATGAAATAGTGACTTTGATTTACAAAGCCAAAAATAGAGTGTGCGTGTATATATAAAATATATATACATGAGAAAAATCAAGTCAAACATCTGGGGACAAATAATACCAGTTGCAGGTACAGAACGGGCAAGCGTATCGTAGGAAAAGGTTATCTGAAAAGGATGAGGACTGTCCCAGTGTGAATGTCTGGTGCTGGAGTGTGGCAGGAAGGCGGGGGGGATGAGGAGGTAGGAATTAAGGGGATGAAGGCAGCTTTCTTCTACAAGCAGCATGGCTGAGCCTGAACTACAGGACAGCAGGCAGCTCGGGCAGTCACGTTTCAAAGAGATGGCTGAGTAATTTCTTAGAGTACGGGAAAAACTGAAGTGATATGTAGGCTTGGGAGATAGCCAGAATGAAGAGAAAATATCAGCTACAAAAGATTGTTTGAACTGGAAGAGCAAAAGCACAGCAAGAACTAACGCTGGAAATTAAAGGCAGACAAATTCAGGTCAGAAACGAGGTACAGTTCCCCAGTTTTCCTTAACCGCTCCACTTTGATTATTCAGCATACCACCAAACTCAGTATCTGCCAATAAAATCGGATGTCTCTCTGGAGGAAAACGCTTCTGCCAAGCAAAATACACTTGAGGTCAATCAACTGGATGCAACTACATGGCCAACCTTGGGCAAGGGATCAGGAACAAAACGGTCTCTTTGTTACTTAAAGTGTAGAAAACATATTCTGAACAGCATCTTTCCCTTTTTTTCTATTAAATTTTTCGTTGCACAGCTAGCATGGTAAAAACCCCCACTCAAGCAAGAGGGAAAATGCTTAGCTTGCAGGTTGAGATTCTTGGAGGTTCAGCCAGCTGAATCGCGCTCAGCACACATTCAGCACAGAGAGCTGATGAATGCACAACAGAGACAACTTTAAAAGTTAAAAAAGAAAAGCAATTTTTTCTGTACTTCCTCTATTCCAGCACAAGTTACTTATACGACCTGCATTTGGGAAGATGCACGGCTTGTGCTGATGGCATCTGTTTAACTTTTCTGCACATACGCTAATTCTTATTCCATTTTTACAGCTGTAATATTTAGGAGTGAATAAATATCTTACCTCCATAGTGCCTTCTCTACCTCTTTGCACCCTGGACATTCACTGTACACCAAGAACTGGAGGCAAATCACAAAGTAGACCCTGCTGCACTCTCCCTGTACCTGGTAGGTGTAGGATCATCTGGCAAATGCCATCAACCAGGGAGCGCATTATATCTTATTTTACAGAGGGCCCTTCATCCCATTTTTCAAAACCAGCTGTAGAAATGGGAGTAAACAATACTAAGGCACTTAGTGACTCAGAAATTTAGTGTTATATTTTTCCAAATATTCTGAAAATTGCTGTTTGTATACTTGCAGCAAATATTTAGAGCGCAGAAAATAAAAAAAAGCCTTATACAGTCGTGTGGGTCTGCCTGTCACTATATGGTACGGGAGCCTCCTGCAGATGCTGAACCTGGGCCGCGGTGACGTGTATGGCATTGGCCTTTACTTTGGCAAAACCAACTTAAGAACAGAAAAAACTTCTCCGAGAGATGACTTCCATCCCTACATACAATGCAGCAATGAGAAGTCACCTGCAATCTTCTCAACCCCATCTTTTAGACCCGGTCTGTTTTTTTTTTTCCTTCCTCTACTGGCAAGAAATGATTAATGACTAGGAAAAAAATGACAAAAATTTCATGGGATAAAATGTGGTTATGGAGTTCTTACTCTTATTTTTTCTTTAGCAGAGATTTGCAGCGAGTTGCATCAGGGATGAGTCGTCATAACTTGAGATAACAGGACAGGTAGTACTGCCTACAGCCCTGAATAGCACTGCCAGTGCATTAAGCACCGAAACTGAATGATCAGGAGAGAAGGAAAAAGGTACTATGATTGTTTCTCAATCTGCAGAGAAACACTGATGTCCATCTAAGCAACATCGGTGAACCAGTTGGTGCCAGCACGCATTTATTTGGCTTGACCAACCAACAACCCAAGAAGAATCTGGCAATACCGTGGAGGCTGTCACCACCAAAAGGAGCTGTTTCATGGTTTCACATCTAGCAGATATTTTACCGCTAGCAGATACGGGATGAACACTTGGATCTACACGCATCTTGTTGATGCTTTCTCCTTCCCTGAAGTCTTGCTGGGGAGAAGAGCAAAAGCCCTATCACTCATGGGAACTGTAACTGGGATCAACACTAAGCCAGGATCTTTCCTCCAACAGTAAGATGTTTAAATATAGGAGGCTTGGATCCAGAAGGTTTGGATCCAGCGAGGTTTCAAGACTGAACTCTACCAAGCAATGCAAAAATACAGGGAGTAGCCCTGCTCCAGCCCAGAACTGGATGATAGAGGAGCCAGAGAGACCGACCACAGCATCCCCAAACCCCGTATGTGGTCCAGTGCCTCTTCCCCATGTCCTCCACATGAGCCATGCCACCAAGGTAGCGTTCCCTCTGTGAGGGAGAAGTTAGAGACCTTGCTGGAGAGCGTGGTGTGGCATGCACGGCACTCACCCTTCTCTGTCTATGTGAGGCAGCGGGTGTTTTGAGGTGTTTCGCAGCTTCCTGTGAAATTGGGTGAAATCTAGTTTTTCAGGCTGCAAGTCCCACGTCGCACCACTAGGAGAGAAAAAACAGGGAAAGACAAAGAAAGTAAGTCCACTACTAATTAAAGACCAACAAGCTGAAGAGCAGAGGGCACATCGGAGCCTGCAAACAAGCAAAGCTGGTACTTCTGGAAGAACCACTCCCCTGCTGCAGAGCACACGGATGTGGGCCTCCAACCTTCACGCTACTGCATCGTGTTTCTTTTCTTTTTTTTTTTGGAGATGCTGAGCTCCTGTTGCATGCTCCAAACCCGTAATTTTGATGTATGATGCAGCATGATGCAGCTCACACCTTGCTAGCTATACTTGCTCTCTGTATCAAGAGGGGACCGCAACGGGTAGTGGTCTGGTCCATTCAATGGAGGTGTTCTCTGTGGTCTGGCACAACCTGCCCACTCCAATAGCCTGGAACAAGTCCCAGGTGGGAACTCAACCCCTACAAACTCTTGCAGTGCTCCACGCACAGAGATGCATAAAACTGGACAGAAAGCATATTTCACTACTTTCCCTGTGTTGAAGCAACAGTTGAAGAGCTCTTCCCAGCAGCTGCTGCATAATCGCACCAACAATTAATGGAAAAGAAAAATCCCGGAGCAGTAGCTCAGAGCTGCCTCGAGTCTTGCCTGCACAACTTTCAGATGATTACAAGTAATCATATCAGCACCAGTTTCAGATGTTTGGACTGCAAAACTATCCAGCAGCCTCTCCTAAGCGTGTAGGATGCTTTAAGTAGATTGTGCTTAGTGCCGCGGGCTAAATGGGGATGGGGAGGGGGAGGAGCAGCGACATGTGTATCAGCAGGGTACTCGCTGGCATCTGGGTACCGGCAGGATGGACACACAGGCAAAGGCTAAGAGAGGGCACAGTCCATTTCTCTCTTAAAGCATTTAAAACCCAGCTTACCTGAAGGAGTCAAAGGTGTTGGCAGCCCAGATGTCCGTGCCCAGCATGTCAAGGGAGCTCTCCTTGTTGCCATTCTAGGAGGGAGGGAAAGGTGGTTACTTGCCGGAAGGCACGCGGCGCAATCTGGACCACGGCACAGGCCGGCACAGCCTCTCCCGCCACCAGCTGCGGAGATGTCCCAGCTCTGTGCGTGGGCTTCTCCACTCCCATGCGAATCCACACTCACTGCAACTCAGAGGCCCCTCGCCCGCTGCAAAAGCACACTGTGAAGGCAAGGAGCAACACAGTTTGGGCCTTGGGGACACAAAGCTGTGGACAACATGGAGCAGACAACACGTATGCTCAGCTCTGACTTCAGCCCTGTCCTCCTACCCCACCATCCACAACCTCCAAGATCCACCAAGCTCCAGCAGGCAGGTTGACATCCCAGCCATGAAGACAGCCAGCTTCAGAGTCACAGACTAGTTGAGGTGGGAAGGGACCTCTGAGGCTCATCCGGTCCAAGCTCAAGGAAGGCCATCTACAACAGATGCTCAGGACCATGTCCAGATGGCTTTTGAGTAAATCCAAGGATGGAGATACTCTTCAACAGCTACCAAAGCTTGCTGTCACCAGTAAGGATGAAGAAAGCTGTCCTGCTTCTTCAAGCAGTCATGGCGGCATGATTTCTCCTTGCTCTAACAACAGGTGAGGGACATCAGAACCCTGCACCGTGCCACCTCTGCCATGCACACCAGCAAATGAGTTCACACCGTTATTCTGGTACACATCCCACCAACACTGAGCTGATGGTTCCTTCCATCGAGAAGCAAAAGCATCACAGTATATAATCTGGTGGGAATTATGAGAAACCTCCAGCAAACCGCAAAGCACCTTGAATTTTGCCGTGCAGCTGCTTTTAACAAAACCGGCGACCCAGAGCAAAAGCATCTAAAGCAAAGACCTCACACACCCTTCATGGCCCCGTAACACTCATCAGCCTACACGTGTCCTCCGCACAGAAAGAGGGCTGCCCTCTCCACCCTTTACAGGCGAAGAAGTAAAGCAGGTTGGATTTTGCCGAAACCATTCAAGTCAGACTTATATGGGATGGACACGTAAATGCATTACAAATAGGGAATCCCATCTTACCAATTTCCCCCCAAAACTTCTTACGCGTATTCAGATTATTCATAATCTTACACATATTCAGATTATTTAAGTATTTCAGACCAAATGGTCCCACTCTGGTGAAACAAGTGCTGGAGGAAGTGGCTTCCATATATTCCCCCATCCTATCATTCCTGCCATTCTCAAATATTATTAATAATAACTGAGACACTAAAAACTCAAAAAAATGTGCTTGTCTCAGTCCTCAGCAGTGAGCAGTCTTTTCCCAATGAGCAGGATGTGCATCCTTGGTGCACGCTACAGGTGGTTGGACAGCCATTCCCAGCACAACCACCAATTTAGACACCAGATACTCCAAAAACAGCCACATCGCTCCTTTTTTGTCTCCTCCAAGGGGTCCATGGATTACAATTTTAACCTCTGGGCATGTGCAGGTCAACTTGTCTCTGCACAGAAACAAACTACCAGAAACAGATAAAATTCTCACAATCAGTTATGGAAGCAGAGCTTTTTATTTTAAGCAAATGTAAGCAAAATTTTCTCCCACCAAGGACAGAAATGAATTTTCTAAATACTTAGAAGCATCCTCATGCAGTAAAATGAAAATTCACACATGCAGGTCTTTACAGCTATGACCCAAAGAAGAGATACCTCTTCCTGCAGACAGATCCATTTCTTTTCCCATTTCCTATGGATATGGAAAATTTTAAGTACCCACCAATGAGCCAACTACAATAGGATTTCCTAAGAGTGAAGTATTTAGGTTCAGGGAGAAAGAACGGAAACATGTAATCAGCCGCAATGCAGATGAGACAAATCAGCAACAAAGATACTAAATAACAAAAATTTAAGACAAGGTGGGTTCCTAATGTAACAGGTTACGTCCTAAAATTGTTGCTCAAATCCAGCTTGGACCAGGGCTTCTGAAGAGCCCCTTCTTGAGCCCTGAAATAAAGCGTCTAGCAATGACCCTCCGATGCTCGGCTTGAAATCTGTTTGGATGTGGAGGAAGCCTTGGCACCGACACCTCCGAATCTGCAGCGTAACTGGAGGCAGCACAAGCTGTCCCAACCCAGCCACCCCTCATCTCCTCGGCGCATCAGCTCATCGGTGCTCTAACGGTGAGCACAGGCGGGTCAGCCCCAGCACCAATCCCAGCAATTAGGGGAAATTGCAGCGATGGTTCAGGTGGTGCGGGAGGTCAGACGGGTGCAAGCTTCTAGGCAGCAGTTGGATGCTCCCACCCAAACTGGGCTGCAACTCCTGGTCCTCCTAGGCGATATCCCCGTGACCTTTCGGAGATGCTCCAAGCATTAGCCAGACTCCATAAAGAAGGCGCCGGGGCCAAACGATAACGCACCTTGTCATTAAGTCGTGAGTCAGTACGGTCATTTTGAGAATTCCTTTTGGTCTTCAATAACCTGTCTTTATAACCGGTTTCTGTCTCGACTCACAAGGCAGGGAGCGTGCTTGCTGCCCAAGTGAATCTGTACTGCAGGGTGCTTACTAAAATGCTCGCAGCACGGTACCAAGACTTAATAATAAGGCTTTAGAAAAGCCAATTCTGAAGTCCAGGGACAAAAAAAAAAAATTGCATGTATTTAAGAAAAGAAATGACTTGCTGTCAGTTCCCCCAGGACTGCAATTATAACTGTAAGCAGTTTTAACCTGAAGTTCCCAATGACCCCACCCTCAGCTTTAAATAATAATTTTCACCGCGAAGGGGTTAGTACTGCTGAAAATTAATTAAGCCACCAGGAATGATGATTGAGAGACACACTAACAAGAACAACATAAATACCCAGAATGATCGCAGATCCGGTAAAGCCGATCCTACACTCAGTATGGTTTAAATGCATGGCCATAACCTCTGTCCCTGTGAGAACGCGTATCTCCATCCACCGTCACCCAACCCCTGTAGCTGCCCACACAAACACAGGGACGGACCACGCCACCGGCCACGTGGACTCTGACTCTTTACCCATGCATGCAGCTTCAGCAAATTCCCCACAAAGTCAGCATTCGTATGCACGCAGCAGCTTTTCAAAGCCCAGCTCAGCGTCCCACCAGTTCCTCTCGCCGCTCCTCATTACCAGCCTCCAGCAAACCACTACAAATACAAAATCATGCTCTTCATCACACAATTGCAACAGCATTAGCTCATCGCTGTGCTTGGCATTCACATAGAACAATGCCAAGCAGTTGGCTGAGTCCGTGGCAAAAATTCAGGGATTATCCTGCGTCATGTGTTACCTCTTAAGCATTTTTTAGGTTCTACGTTTGAGAAGATTCCCCCACTTTTCCTCTTTCTCAGCTGCCTACAATCCCAGGCTGCACTTTGGTAGAAAACAAAAAGGACAGATAGATACTAGACTGTCTGAAAAGGCTCCGATTAAAGGTTTTCCTGTTGAAAACTGGAAGTTTTCATAAGAAAAACGTATACATTTTGAGGAAGACGTTATTATCCCTGCTCAAAGGAAAAGGTATATGTTGAGTCTCACTTCTCCAGAAAGGACCATCGCTTTCCAGCAACGACACGGTTCTGCAGGTCCTCTCCCACCACAGCACGGCGCAGGAGGACAGACTATTTCCTCAAGCTCTCCAGGATGGATGAGATGGATGAATGGACCAGGACTTTGGCCACTGGCCCCAAATCTCCCATGTTCCATCCTCCAGTTCTGGCACAACCTCACGTGTGTAGAAGTAGAGCAACTCCAAGAGGAGAGAGGAGGACAGAGGCTCAGTAAAACATGCAGAAGAGGTCCCCGGTCTGAGTTCAAGGAACGGACCTAAAGCCAAATCAAAAGCAAAGTCTCCAAGTCTTTTGCAGGGCAGGAGGGAAACTCCCTATCTAGCCCAGCTGATGGCTCCCACGGAAAGCAGCTGGAGTCAAGGTCACACATTTAACACGCAGTATCCACTCATATATCTACTTCTAATGAAGACTTGCCAAAAAATAATTGCAGACATCTCTTAATTTCCCAAAATTAAAACACTCCAAGAGTTCAAATAAAGAAAAAACCCTAATTTCCTTTGCACTAAACCAGCTGACGAGGGACTTCTTTCCCAATATTAAGGCACTCGGCACACCTCAACAGATTTCTGGAGGCTGAAGGACAGCTGCAGCCCTCAGCAGCCAGGTCACACATTTACGTGTGAATTATGTAGGTCTCTGAGGTGTCTTTCATAATTGACATGTACTCACACCCTACGTGTAGACAAACACACAAAACATGTCGTTAGGGGAACGTCTCTGATAAACAGCAAGCGAAGGACACGACTTCAGCACGTCGCTCCCAGGTATACCTTGGTTGATTGCCTGAACTGGCTGCTTCTCCCGCGGCTGCCAGATCTGGATCCAGACCCACGCCTGGAGCCTGACCCCGGCCGGGATCCTGTGCTCCCACTGCTGCTGTGATCCCACTCTTCCTGGAAACAACAAACAGCTCGCTTTAGTCAAGGGCAACGCTGTCCCACACCCACAAAAACCACCGACCTGGGGAGTCAGGAGAGCTCCAGCTCCCAGACCACATGTGCAAGCGCCTACAAAACCATACCCACACTCAACACCCTGATTTTGGGGCTTTCTCAGGAGTCCTTTAACATGTTCTATTTACACATTGCAAAGGGATGACATTGTGGGAGGCTTCAATGAAGGTAAGATTTCGCTCTAGTGCTCTAGTCCATGTATGGGGAAAAATAATACTTACCTCTTCTATCTTCATGAGGATTAATTATGCATATTCGGCAAGCTCACATCCTCTAAAACTGCTTAAGGGCTTTTGGACAATGCCCTTAACAACATGCTTTAACTTTTGGTCAGCCCTGAACTGGTCAGGCAGTTGGACTAGGATCACTGTAGGTCCCTTCCAACTGAAATAGTTCAGTTCTGTTCTGTTCTTTTCTAATTCCTATTTCTATTCCATATCCTTAATTCCCCTCCCAAGCCCAAATCAATTTTTGCCTATTAAGGAGCCATGCCCAATATTCTCCTTTATTTTCCTAACACTTGTTCTGCTGTCAAGCAACCTGCAGGTTTCTTGTTCAGCTGACAGCCCTCAGGGCAAGATGAGTCATCTGAAAACCAGAATAACTCACCTGACCAGCCCTATCTACCCAAACATCCCACAAGGTGCTTGGGGAGAAAGGCGGATATTGTCAGGGTAATTGCTCCAAAAGCTTTGCTCAGAGGCTTGGGAAAGACCTTTGAAGTGACCCAAGATGATTAGAAAAACATCAAATCACACAGTGCAGAACAGTCAACTCATTCAGGTACTCCGAAAATCTGGGAAGTACAAATGGCAGAATGTGTTTCAGGACTGGTGTGAAAGCCGACGCTTAAAGAGGGCTTCTCACGTCTCAGATGTCTCGGACATCGTCGTGGGGCTACACGAGGACCACTGCGGCCACGGGCTAAGGCAAGGGCAGAGCCACCTTGGCTTTCAAGAGCTAAAAGGACTCAGCAGCAAAGCAAAGTGTGAACTCCTCTTTCCACACAACAGCCAAGTCCAGATCACTCATCTGGGAGCACAGACCAGGTCTCAGCTCCACCACTGGGTTGGATGGGGCAAGGAGACAGCTGCCGAGAAGACCCTAAGCTACCTAAGGTGATGCTATCCAGTGGTCCAGCACAGACTTTAGCGCACATGAAACATGTAAATATTTACTCAACACAAGGGACTAGAAGCAAAACGCATCAGTAGTGGTTTCTGCATTGCTCCAGCTGCACATTGTCCATCCTCAAACCTAGCAAGTCTCAAGCAAGTTTAAATATATTATGGTTGCTATAGCTTAAAATCAGAACTGACATTATAAGAGCAGGTCAACTGGTTTTCAATTTGTATATAGACGAAATTTGAGAGGTTGTGGTTATTCCCACCACATGTTACAACAACAGTAGAAAGCACCTTCTTCCCTCCTCATCACACCATGACCTGAATTTCCCGATGGCTGAGAAATTCCGAGTGGCACAAAGTTAAGGCAGTTGTTAAATTGGCATGAAGGGAAACAAAACTTCACCGATGCCACTTGTGAGACACGGGCAGGTGGCCACTTTGGGAAGCCTTGTGGAAGAGCCAGTCTTGCAGGCATCCTGAGAAGTGAGAAATATCTCATTTGACTTAAGAAAGATGCGCACCAACCAAAAAGGTGGTTGGGAGAAATGAACCCCTCACCAGCTAGATGCTCAAAGGACTAATTACCAGTTTATTGTATCCTACACACTGAACTTCTTGATTCACCTATGAAAAACTTCTGTGCCAAATGCTACAACAGGACCGAGTCAGCATATACACCCTTTGTTTCAAAATAGACATTGAAAATAAACATCACCATTCGGTTATATTCAGTTGATCCAACTTTTGGTCACGACTGTCTGCAGACAGCTTGTTACGCAAATTCCAGAAAAACCCTTGTGAGAAATGGGGAGATTGGTACCACCATGCATCAACGTCCAAACTCACCGCGACAAGCCAGCAGATACGGCACGAACCAGTTAGATAAAAATCACAGGTACCTTTTTACTAAATCAGCTTGTCTCCCAGCTCTAACTCATGGCCTGGGGTCTTTTCCCTGTTCACGTTCCTTATCTTTATCACACCCTATTAATATTTAGATTTTCAACCAAATTATTTTTAAAATAAAAAAAATGTTGAACTAAAAATTGTTGAAACTTCTGTCAAAGCTGAAACAGTCCAACCAAGTATGGCCTAAATTCACTCATGTTCAAACCCACCAGCACAGTCAAACTCAATAGTTTACCTAAATTTCCAACTAATTGTCAAAGATGAATACTGCTGCCTTACTGATGGGGGTTCAAATTGTCAGAAGAGAAATATGTCCACCAGAAACTCTCCCAGACATTTCTGGTGGCTTTGTGTCCTCTAGTAAAGCCCTTTCGTGCTAAAATGAACCCTCTCTGCAGAACTCCTTTCTGCAGGAGCAGGGAAGTTCATACCAACTTCATGGGTGATGACCAGTGGGCAAGAGTACCCAGGTAATGATCGTTCCTTAAAAGGCATCAACCAAACAACAAAACCCCTCCACCAGCAACATCTCAAAAACCGTAAAAATCCCATACCAAATCCATATAGGCATCTGGACTTCAGCAGAAAGCCGAGGCTCCGCGGCGGTTAGATGCAGTACTGCTCGCTCTCCATGCCGCAGCATGGCCACCTACATGTCTCCCCCCCAGTGCTCTTGCTAAATTAATTCAGCATGTTGTAGGAACAGGTTTGTCCGCAGCTCTCATAAAAGCTAAAGAAACCGTTACAAGGGCATGAAGTTCAACCCAATCCCCAAGCTGCCAACCCAATCCCCCCTCATCTAACACCGTTACTCTCTGCTGTGCCCTCAAAAGACCAAAACTCTCCTAGTCTCTCCCAGCATCCCAAACAACCCTTGAACTCTTGCTCCCAGCTCTTATTTGGACTCCTCCACCTACCACTCATGGTCTACACTCACCAGCAGGAGATGGGACCTCTGAGCCACACTTTGGGGCTTGGAGGGAAATGTCACCCCCTCCAGAGACTGATTGCCAGCAGCTGCTCTCATCCATGCCAATCCTTCTGGCCAAGCTCTGCACCCTCTTGGGAACAGCGAGGCTTGTGCACATTAACACTGCCAGCCACCCCCCTTCAGAAAGTAGCTGTCAAATCGAACGTTTGCATTTTAATTAGCAATAATCATATGTTTCACTTACACTGCAATTTTCACCTTCGCAGCTAGCTCTTTGAAGCATGAACTAATTAATCCCGCTCCCTTTGCCAGCTCAAGAGTTAATACTTTCTGCTGCTTCAGTGCAAGTTTGAAAATCCCTTTTGCAGAAAAAGGCGGTAACTTTCCCCAACGCACAGGTAATAAACGGAAACACGGTGACCACCTACATGGTTGCCCTCAGTGACAACAAGTATGGGTGAAGTTGGCTGCGTCGGTGGAGATGCAGACCAGCCATGGCAATACCACAAGCTTTAAGTGGCCTGAAGACATCAGTGGATTCTCGATGGGATTCATGTTTAATTGTATGTAAAAGTCTCAATATTTTATGTACGGCATTCACAGTCTGAGGCGGGCCAGAGAAAAAGGGGGAAAAAAACAACCAGAAAGGACACAAAAGCCTTTGAGATATCCTCCAGCATTAATAATGGTCTCACCGCTGCACCTACAAGGAGCTCCCCAGATCAAGTTGCGGAGCATCCTTCAAATGACTCCCGAACTTTGAGTCTTAATCCCGGTCAGAACAGAAGACAGCTATTGTGTAAAAGGTCCTTTTTGAGGTTTTTCTGCCAGAGAGGTTTTCACACACCCACTTTGTGCTGCAGCTAAATCTTCCAGTTATGCAGAATTTTGACACTGGGCTCCAAGTATCTCCCTGTTCTTCTAGACCTATTCAAGAACAACCACTCCAATTTTTCTACGGAAAAATAACGATTTAATTATTTTAATAATTTAAAATGCACCTTTTAAGAAAAAAAAAAAAAACATAGGATTACTCTAAACATTTTAGTAGCGTCAAATTTCTAGCTTTTTTCTTCTCAATGTATTGCATAAAGCTATGAGAAAAACAGAAAACTTACCCTTGGAACTAGATGATCTTTAAGGTCCCTTCCAACTCCAACCATTCTATGATTCTATAAAAATATCATGCAGAAAAACCAACCACTTTGGGCCCTGCTCCTTCCCTCCCCAGGTCCGTGTCCACCTTCCCCAGCCCTTTTCAATCTGGTACAGTACCTGCTCAATGCTTTGGTAAAGGCACAGCAGAAGGGACACCAAACATTGCTTGGAGCTTTTCTCCCACCAGAAAAAGTAAGGTTTTACCTATACCTGTGCCACAATACAGGACCAAAAGATCTGATGGGTTTGGGAGTTTGAGGTTAAGCCTAGAAGACCTTTCTGGATTCCCCAGGAAAGGGCCAAGGCTGTGTGGTTGTGTTCCTTCCGGAAAATATTGGAAGAGACATGTAAGCCAAGGATGTGCTAGACAGCTTGTTTACGCTTGAGGATGAAGATGCTAAGGAGCACTGAGAGCACTCAGAATGGCACCGAGAACTTCAGACATGCCACAGAAACCCAGCGGCGAGCCCCTGCCCAAGTCTTGGAGGAAATGGCTCACATCATCCCTTTCCTTCCAAGAGCTTCGGCACTTGTCGGCCTATTCAACCAAACCTGGAAGAATGGAGATCTCAAAGGCAACTCGGGTACCACAAGTTTCACGGTGGGAAGCTCTCCTTTCAGCAGGCAGACCGACATCACCCTGTTCGTTCTACACAAACGGAAACTGAGGGTGATGAGACATCCTCCCATGTGAGTCACCAGTGATGCCAAGCCTAGAACCTTCCTCCATCCTTGGTAAGCAGCAACAGTCCTTCTAAATTAGGTGGCAAAGCAGTGAAGCATTTCACTCCCAGACCTTCAGACACCCAAGCAGGTGTCTGCTTCACATGGGGCGGTGCTGCTTCATGAGGTGTATCCCAAACAGAAGTCCCAGAGAAAGTTAAACCTATATATTAGCTAAAGGACTTGATTTCTTTTTCAGCAGTCCTCTCTGACCGTAATTGAACAGGGCTGCCTTCACTACATGGAGGGAGTATCACACAGCAATTACAGGCAGAAAACCATTAAGCGACTGGTTTCTTCAGAGTTGCTCTTTGATCATGGGCAGGTCACCCCACTTAAATCTTCACGTTCCTCCCCCGTCAGGCAGGGCTACACCAACCTGTATTCACTGGCAAAGCCTCAGAGTTACTCCCTGTCTTTCGCTTTCTCTTTTACTTTTGGAAACGAGACAGTGGTGACTGCAGCATCTGCCAGCACCCACTTGTCCCAACAGGTCTTCAGCACGGTGGCCAACCTCAACCAAAATCAGCATACAAACTGACCCTGGGCTATGACACAAGTGGGTCGACAAGATGGAGAACCCCAAACTGCCCCCAGGATCATTCCTCGTGTTTTGCTGAGCCAAAAAACCACTGCGCTTCAGATCCAGACACAAGGATGGGCAACTAAAGCCAGACACAGGCTGTCTAACCAGCACGGGGAAATGAATTAAATCTTCGGTCAAGAGATCCTGCCAGCCTCTTTGCAAGCAGCACCCACCCACTCTCCAGCACTGATCGGGTTAGTCAAGGATTTGGGGCATTATATGCTGCCTGCTGATGTCAGCGGATTTAAGCTGGCAAGTGGGCGACCTCACCGCTGACTTGAGAGGTTTACACGACGGCGGCGCTGGCTGCAGAAGCCTGAGTCCAACTCTTGACCTAGTGACGTGGCCGTGCTCCTTTCCCACCTGCCTCTGCAGCATCCATCAGGGAGGATTTCCTTGTGTTTGAACCCAGGTGGTGAAGCAGCATTGATGCCTGCAAAAAAAAATCTCTCTCTGGACTTGCAAGAGAAATCTCCACTGATACTTTGGGGTTTTTTTGCACTTTCTATAAAATTAAGTTTCAGTGTGCATTGAAACCTGCAGTTCCCCAAGAGATAACTTTCACGCATCGCCCCATCCCTACTATTGCCTTTGTTTTGGCAACATAGTGGCTTTACCAGCCATGACTTCATATGGTTGGAAGCCAAGTGCTTATCATCAGAGAGGGTTTTGAAGTTCAGGTGAGGCAGGCGAAAGAGGGACCTGAAAGGTTTGAGTGGATCTGCTCTGCTCTCACCCCACGCACAGCGGTCAAAAGACACGTCCCCTAGCTGCACCTCCCCAGATGCGGGCTGGTCAGACGTCCTCTGCCTACAGCCTGAACTCACACAACGCGAAGCATCTCCTGCCTGGGAACATTTTGGCACTAGCCCAGCACTGTGCTTCTTTGAGTCAGGGAGACGTGGAAGATAGTTTAGTGTGATATTAGCTTTGATTTTGTGGGAACTTCTCATGCTTTCCTTATCAGCAAGGCTTGGGCTTGGGTTCAGGCATCCTCGGGCAGGACGTGCCAGGCTTGGTGACAATGGCACACAATCCCCGCAAAGCCCTCTACTTCTCCACGCTACCAAACAGCGCTACCGAACATGCTACTCGCAACATCTTACGCTGTTAACTTGTCAGCACAGCCCTTGGGATGCTCTTGACCCTGGCCACCTAGTCCTCTCCAACCAATGCCCAAGAGTGGCAACCCACCACCTCCGCGTGCCACAAGTGGGCTGCCGTTCCTACCGGCTTAAAGGCCATCTCCTCCACCACCAGCTCCTTGTCAAGGACAGCAGAAGAGCGCTACTGGAAAGACGTAGGATAACCCAGACGTGATCCACACACCCTCCCTGCTCCTTCACTGTTCAGTAGATAGGCAACGTGACCATCAGCTGGAGAAGCCTCTGAGGTCCCCAGCTATGCAACAAGTCCCTTCTGCAGCCAGTGGGACATGGACACAAATGCAAATAAGCAGTGAAATAAATTGCACTCCTATTTACTGCCAACAACGCAGGCTTTTGCTTGGTGATGATGGGTGACAGCCAGCCACCATGGGGAAAGGGATGGACTTGGCCAGGAAGGAGGATTTTCAACTCTCCCTCCCCCACCGCCCGGAGAAATGGGACAAAACCCGCAGAGTCGCTCTGTTTTTTGTTAATAGCCTTTCCATAAGGGGAGCCTGGGACGGAGCTGCTGCCAGGCCTTTCATGTACCAAGAGCTCCGCTGGCTCTCTAAATACATACCATACCAGAAGTCTTTTACTTAATGAATTGCTCTCTGAAATATATCAAAGAGCTTCCTACTTGCAACAGCCTCACATGGGGAATGCAAATAAAGTATTATATAAAATCTTCCCACTGGGCCTTTTTAGAAAAAAAAATAAATCCAAACATAAAAAGATTTAAAATTATTCCATTATCTAAACTTTCCTCATTTATAGAGGCGATTCAGTGCTCAGATAGTATTTTGCATGCATCGATGGAGTGGTCTTTACCCCAGAGGCTCACACGGTGCTAGCGGACCTTTTTGGGGGTATTGCTCAAATGCAGCGGGCCTTAGCAGAGCACGGCAATGCCATGCAGCAAACTAAAGCGTTCACAGTAGAAAACAAGGAGAATTATAGATGAGCTGAATGTAATTATGAAGCCAGGATTTTCTCATCGCACCAAGAGTTCACAAAATGTATCTCATGAGATCCACCACGAGCAGACCGTTTTCTCACAGCCATCCGGCCAGAGAACTGGAAAGACCAGAGGAAAAGGTTTCCAGGGCAAATTTTCTCCATTTTTAAGCAACTGTTTTGTACGGGATGCACAGTGTCAGCCTACGGGCATTCACCCCCATATACTCTCCAACAGCTGCTAATGGCAGATGTCTCATCAAGGAGTGTAAGAGCAGGGCAAGCACAGGGCGGTCTTTCCCAGAGATACCTGACAGTGTCAAAAACCCAGCAATTTAGGAATATCCTGGACTGCAGGTTGCATCTAGACACCTTATATTTACCCTTAAACTGCATATTATCCAGGAACTGCTCTCAGCCCAACACTTATACAACATCCTGTGGATGCTCACATACACACGTAAATGTCTATATAAATACATAATACACCTATACAGCAAAAAAAAAAAAAAAAATCTTTCTTTTATTTCCTGAACCTTGCTGGATCCCACAGACAAGAATTTCAAAGGCATCAGGTACTTCGGGATGCAGAGCGGGATTTTCAGGCATGGGAAAGTCAGCTTCACTCTAGGCTCCCCTATGATTTTTAGGAAGCCAATTACTTTTGGCCCCGGACAACTCCGCCTTCACAGAAAAGGATCCAGATGCTGATTACATTTTCAGGACTAACCTGAATTTCCATATAAATATCCATTCTGATCATCAGGTTAGAACTGCGTGAGGCATATCACGATCACCGACCGATATATAACCCACATTTTCATAGCTGAAGACATCAGAAATCTCACATCCGAGTATTTTTCAACCAAGACTGGTGCCTATTGCACAACTGGCAATGCAGAAATCTCAGCTGGAAATAAAACAGGAGAAACAGGAATTCGATTTTCCAACCAAACCCCTCAAAATCCATATAAAATTGCAACAAAAAACCCCGCCACAAAATCCCTTGGGAAATGATTAGCCAGCTTTTTCCTTAGCAGGTTTGAAGAGTGATTTATAATTGACATGCAAGACAAACACCTTATTAATGAATTACTGGGTTTTTTTTAATGGTTAAAGCTACTAGTGAAAAATCAACAGCCAGAAATGGTAATAAACCGAGCCTAATTCTCACCAGCGGCGTTTCACTCATATATCAGTAACAGCAAGAGAAATGCTTGCCTGGACAGAAGAACAATAGCTTGCAGCTCCTCTTTAGTGCCAAGGAAAATTTGTAACTCGCTGTTAAAGGAAGCCCAACATGGAGAGAGATAATTATTAGCTCCGCTGCAGGCTGGGAAAGAGCCCAAACGCAGGGAAAACAGCTTGGGCATCGGTGAATGTGATTTGTATATCGAAAACAAGCTCCACGCTGGAAAAGATCAAATAGGTTTAATTTCCAGGGGGAAAAAAACCAAAAACAAAACCAACAAAAAACCCCGTAAGTTGAAACAAAAGACAAGCACAGCACCAGACAGATGGAATATGTCAGGGCTGCGTTGATTTGAGTCAGGAAAGCATTGCTCATCCTCCTGTGGTACCCACCAGAGACTGGCACGTCAGCTGAGCCCTTGGGTGAAGGGACAGGGACCTTCTGCCCCAGGGAAAACACTCGGTCCTGCTGACGCCCCAAGCAACCCAAGGAGGCTTGATGGAAACGGTCAGCCTCCCAGCTGAATTTCAAGCAGCTGGTTATGGCGGTGGGAGGGAGCCCAGCCAGGGTTTTACTGCTGAATATTTCAGAGCAGATCAAAGCTATACTAAATTAAATCCACAATTCCGTCTGCCACCTTCAGTGGTTCATCTGAAGCAGCGTCTCCGTACAGCACCTTCCCACACAACAAGGTCTTGCCTTTGTTCTGTGCTAGTGTTTGTATAGATGCTCCCAGCATCCTTGCATCCAGGCAGACGGCAGGGAGGGGACACATGAGGCCCCATCCCACAGCCCGGCAGCTTCCAGCACAGCTCTGCACAGGAAGAAGCTGTGCCCAAAATTTGAGCTGCAATGTGCACCTCTCAGACTGGCGCGGCCTCTTGTACCACCACGCAAGGGGCTCCCAGGCTTCTTCTCATGGATCCAACGTGTGGGACTGAAGCCTGGAGGACACCAAGCAGAGCAAGAGCACCAAAACCACCAGCCTGGAGCCCCTTCTCCAGGTGGGACATCCATCAGCCACAGCAACTGCAAATGCCACTTCACCCTTTCCCGCAGCCAGCTCGGTCTCATATCTCCTTGGGTGAACGCTGCTCTTACAGAGTTGATGGTCGCATGGTGGCACAGAAGCTCCTCAACCAGCTGACGACAGTCAAACCCATGCCTCTGCCCTTGCCAACCCTATCCCATGCCGGTGCTCACACAGAAGAGGGACAGCCACCTCCAGCGACGCCAGCAGCGCTTGGTAAATACTCTTCGCTGATGTTCACACCACGTACAACCACCAAAACCAACTCACACCTGGCTTCTGTCATTGCAAACCTAACACAGGCTCTCAGCACGTACGATTTTGCTTCTTCTCCCAGTTCATCCTCTTAGTTATTTAATCTTCTTCCCTGCAACACCATCCTTGTGCTGCAGCGCACAACCAAGAAGCACAGCTACACAAAGCTCCCTCATCCCAGCTACATCTCACACTTCCAAGTCAGCTCTGATGCTCCAAATAGGTCCCTTGCATAGGTGGCAATAAGAAGCTCTTCAGGAATGAATGGAACACTCCATATTTTTTCCCCTTTATCGCAGAGCAATAAGCTCCTGGTCAAAGCATCCAGCTGCACATCAGGGTGTTGCTCATCTCCCATGGTTTCGGTGGGAGCGAGCTTTCGGATGCCGAGCAGAGGGACAGTTCTCCCCTTCCATGGGAGAGGGAAAGCTGGCAGCACGGGCAGGCTCCATGCTGCCAGATGAGGCAGTACAAGAACAAAAGCAAAGGCTTGGTGAGGAAGAGCTAAACACAACCCCTACCTGATTGTGTTCGTGAGACGACGAGCCCTTCCCTCGGGATGGGGAACAGCTGCCATCAAGCTGCTCGCTACAATCCGCCGTCCACTGTAAAAGGGATAAAAAAAGGGATTGTGTAAAATAATAGCCGGGCTGGGAAAAACCGCTGTGTCAGTCCACAGCACAGAGCAAACAGCATCGGGCTGTGGGCATCACTGTACACATGCAGCACCCCCCTACAGAGGATGATCCCAAAGGCTTTGGCTCGGAAATGCTCCACCCGGCGACAGTGAGCAGAGGGAAGGTGCAGGAACAATTACAGGAAGGCACCTGAAATGATGCTTTCCAATAAAAACCATCCCCAGTATTCCCTTGCAGACTCCAACGGTGTTTGGTATCCCACGCATGTGTGGTACACACCAGGGCAGCTTGACTTGATCACTCTTTTCCATGGAAAGTTGGGAATTTTCTGCTTTTCCCAACTCCATTCACTTCAGGGACAAATATGAGTCCTGAGCTGCCAAAAACCTATGTTTTTATTTTACAGAAAACAGAGCTCAAAGCTGCAGGTTTGGCCACTGCCATGTGCTGCAGCTGTGATGTGCAGCCTGGATGGCAGCCCTGCTGTCACACCAGCTTCACCCTGTGATGAAGGACATGGGCACTGAGGGACTTCCCAGTCACAGGGGGAAGTCAGCAGGATAGCGCAGCCCATGGCAGAGGCAAGCAGCTCCGGAATATGACCTGCTGTTTCCCCCAGGGTTTAAGAGCAAGGTGCCTCCACCAAAATAATTAAATTTGGGGTCATTTGGGTTTTTTTCCCACTCAAAGAAATGAAAGCTTGCATCATACTAGGGAAAAATAAAAAATAAAATAATTGAGCAAACAAACATAAAAAATGCTGCTTAATCCTAAAGTCATTTTGTTGTCCCCCCCTCAAAGCTGAGACTGAACCTTGGTAACCAGTTCCATTTCTGAGGTCTTTCATCCTGGAAGCACCTGGCTGTTCCAGACATACTGACCGCTCGGGTGCCATCACCAAGGCTGATGCGCCAGGAAAATGAAAAGTCAGTTCTGTGCTAACAGCAACTACCTGAGAGCTTTGTGACAAGTATGGATGAGCTCACGAATAAGAGGAAAAGCCACCACTAGGAACTGCTCACCATTCCCGCACAGCTCTGCCCTCATCGGAAGGCCCATGCTACCTCAATCAGATGGGAAACATCAGCCTAGCCTTTAATGAGCTCTTTAACGAGCTGCCTATAGCCCTCCTGCCACCTCTGCTGACCTACCTGGAGAAGCTCATGATGCTATCACGCTTGAGAGCCTTCTGCTAGACCTATGCATATCTCCTATAACAATTTTGAGTGCAACCACGTGCCTGGAAAGTTCTCTCAAGGTACAGCTTACCCATTATTATGTCCACAGCCCAAAGAAAATGGTGTATTCCCCCTAACTTTCCTCTTTTTCTTCTGGTGGGAGCAAGGCTGGAGACAATCCCACGATGGAAATGTCCACACTCTGGGATTCTCTAGACTAGCGACAGATTCATCTCCCCTGTGAGTGGCATGGAGGATGGAGGAGTGTACAACATGCTTTTCCTTCCTTCCTTCCTCCGGCAAGGACAGCAGTTATCTGGGGATGTGGTACCATCCGAGGATCTCACACACATGGGTGAGAGGATTTATCCTCTCTCAGGCAGGGAAAAACATTATTACAGCCACAAGGAAACGAACCGCGGAGAGATTAAGTAACTTGCCCAACATTAAAGACTAAGTTGCTGGCAGAACCTTGCAGTTAAAAACAATTTTCTTGGTCTCAGTCCAGTGCCTTCCCCCTAAACCCATCCTTTTTCCTCCAGCTCTCATTAAGAGTGAACATGTCACCTTCAATCAGGCTGGCTTCCTCCAGGGTTACTCCAGCAAGCTGCAGGATACGTGCATGTTTATTCCTTGCTTTGATAAGAAGTGATCAGGAAGAGAAAATGAGAAATAAAAATTCCTGATTATTTCTTGTATAAATTTGGGGTATGAGGTGGGAAAATGAGTATCTTTGGGAGAAAACAGGTAATTCCTTCCCAACTTATCCCTTCAGATACGGCTCCATAAAAGCAGGTGACCTACATAAAAGCCCATCCTCACTTCTTGTCCCGTATACAGCCCTAAAAATACAAAACTGCATTGTGCTGGAGTTTCAGGTAGAAATCCTAATTAAACTTATACACCAATGGTCTGGGGTACACCCGCTTACTTAATTTGAGATGCCACCAAAAGGGGTCTAATTAAAAGGTTCAGTGTTCAGGTCTTTCATTTTTATTCATTTTTTTTCTTTTAAAATAAAACCTGACCATCTTTAAAGACTACATTCCCAGAACCGACATTAAAAACCCAGCAGCTCTTTTTTTCTTTTCAGGGTAGGCCAGGGAGGAAAGTTAAAATCCCATTTTCACAACTAGAAGTTGGATTCGGTTGTTGCAACCAAGGATCTTAATGCAAAACTTGTACATGGGCTGCCACGAGAATTAGCAGCTTTTGTCCTGAAGATGGGCAGAGGTGTGGACAGGCTGCAAGTGGCCGTAAAACCGACTATTAATTTATTTCTAATTCAATAGTATTTCTAAACTTGACACATTAAATAAAGCAGCACTTGTCTGTTTGACCTGAAGCCCCTACAAAGTGTCACTTCAAACACAGCCATTTTCCAGCCTGAGGTTAAAAAAATGCACTATAAAGTACTTTGGATGACTTGATTTTTAAATTTAGTTTCTCCCACTCCTAACAGCTTTGATCCTCAAATTGTAAAAGACCTCTTCAGCAAAATCTATTCTTAAAAAGGTTCCTTTGATTGGTAATTTCTTTACACTGAGCTAATACAGAAAGGGTCCAAAGCTCTGGATTAGACCTTCAGTTCCAGCAAAACTGCATAGCTCAGGTAAATCAGGTAAACGCTGCTGATATCATATTAGGATGGGATCCTTCATATATAGAGTCATAGAATGGTTTGGGTTGGAAAGGACCTTAAAGATCATCTAGTTCCACCCCTTTGCCATGGGCAGGGACACCTCCCACCAGCCCAGGTTGCTCCAAGCCCCGTCCAGCCTGGCCTTGAACACCTCCAGGGATGGGGCAGCCACAGCTTCTCGGGGCAACCTGCGCCAGGGGCTCACCACCCTCTCAGGAAATAATTTCTTCCTGATATCTAATCTAAATCTCTCCTCTTCCAGTTTGAAGCCATTCCCCCTCACCCCATCACTACTTGCCCTTGTAAAACGTCCCTCCCCAGCTCTCCTGTAGGCCCCTTTTAGGGACTGGAAGGGGCTCCAAGGTCTCCCTGGAGCCTTCTCTTCTCCAGACTGAACCAACCCAACTCTCTCAGCCTGTCCTCACAGCAGAGGTGTTCCAGCCCTCTGACCGCTTCCATGGCCTCCTCTGGACTCACTCCAACAGGTCCACTTCTTTCTTGAACTGAGTTGGACACAGTACTTGACCTGCTGGCCACACTTCTAGTGATGCAACCCAGGATACCTTTGCCTTTCTGGGCTGCAAGCACACATTGCCAGCTCCTGGCCAATTTGTCACCCACTGGTGTCCCTAAGTCCTTTTTTGCAGGGCTGCTCCCAACTCATCCGTTCCGCAGTTTGTATTGAGATTGGGGATTGCTCCAACCCACGTGCAGGACCTCGCACTTGGCATTGGTGAACTTCATGAGGTTGGTATGGGAGAGCAATCTCCTCTCTGCTGGACTTGGGGACATTGGCTTTTGCACGCTTGGGTGCATGGAGCAGCAGCTGAGAGAAGGAGGCACCTCTGGAACTAGCAGGAGAGCACCATGCCCTCGCTACCCCAACCACTCCTCCCAATTTAAAGGCAAAACAAAGCCTGAGGGAGGCAGGGCCTCATTTGTAAGCAATTAATAAACTGGAGCGTGAAACGAGAGACAAAACAACCTGCAACAAAACTTCTCAGCATGCTGGAGGAGGTTGTGGTCCTTGACAAACCCAGCCTGGACTACGCCCTTCTCCCCGTCATCGTACCCCCAGCTTGCCACACAGTCTCGTTAGCCATTAAGCTAATGTTAAGGCTTAATGTGAAGTCCTCTGGGGATCTCTGCTCAGGAGCAGTCTCCCTTGCACCTCATATAAAGAGATGAAGACCCAAATCAAACCAGCAGAGCCCTCCAGAAGCTAAAACACATCTCAGGTATTCAACGACGGCCATATCCTTACTCTTATGTCCCTTCAATTTCATTATTCTTATTTTGTCCTCATAACCAGCACGTAAGTGGTCTCTAACCTAAATATTTTATCCTACACGGAGCCCTACAGGGTAGGAAAGCACCTCTATCACAAAGGAAGGATCATGGCAGCTTTGCACGTCCAAGGACACAGACCGGAGCTCACTGCTCCCTGCACCACGGGCTCCTTATCCCTTCAACAGTTCACACCTTCAGTACGCATCTGCCACACCGTGGCACCAGAATACAAACTATTTCCCTCCAAACAACAACAACAGTTCAGGAGGTTTCATTTCTCCTTGTGTTGGACCTAAAATGGCCATTTTAGGAACAAACCTAACTAGGCCCATGTTATTCCTAATGACAACACCAAACGATGTCTCCGCTAAAACCATCCCTCTGTCTGCTGGTTATTCCCATCCTCCGAAATACAGCAATTTCCTTCTCTGACATAACAACCGCGAAGCAAGCAAACAGGTTATTACACATGTTAAAATGCCCACAAACCCCTCCACTTTTGGGGAGCGTTTTAGGCTTTTGATTGACCTTCTGCTCTTGATTGTTTCAAGGACACCCCTGTGCATACAGACAGGGGCACATCTCACTACCGAGCATCCCCCCACAGCTCTTCCCAACCCCTCCAGGATTTTTCCACCCTGATGAAGAAGCATGCTGTTTGGGATGGAAAGAGGCACGCTTCATTTACAAACGAAATGACCTTCACTTGTAAATGACAACCTTGGAGAAGTGAAAAAGCTTCAGGGCAAGCACCTTGAGACCACGGAAAAACAAGATTTGGTTGGCAGGAGACCTCTACCAACTGGTTGGAGACCTTAGATCTGGCTGAACCAGCAAGCTGCTCCAAATCCAGTCTTTTATTATGTCCTGCTTGACACCCCCACGCTCGAAAAGGTGCTTCAGCTGGACGTGCAACCCCAATGCAGGCGACAAGCCACCAGCATCCCCCAGGCCCTCTCCCACCCCACGCTGTGCCCTTCACCCACCTGCGAGATGTGGGACTGCGTCTTCTCGCTTTCGCCGTCCCCCTCCGTTTTATCCGTCAGTAGCCCCTGGACCTGGTACTCCAGGACATAGCTGTCGATGAAACGCTCCAGCTCCTCAATCTCCTGAGAGCGGCTGCTCCCTGCCTCCGAGGAGGCCGATGCCACCGACGAGTTCTCCATCCCTTCAGAAGAGACACCGAGAACCGAAGGGGCCTGAGAAAGTAAGATAAAAAAGGCAAGAAATTATTTCCCAGTAATTATAAAAAGGTTAAAAAAAAAAAAAACCAGTAGCGAAAGCCTATCGGTTACACCACAGCAGGATACTTTTGCTGTACATCCAATAACATTTGTAATAAACCTAGGTAGTCACATTTAGAGTTTCCATGTGTGCACAAACAAAAAAAAAAACGCCATTTCTCTAATATTCCTACATCTAAGGACAACAACAGACATTCTGCTTGTCCTCCTCTTTAAAACCCAAATTACTGAAAACCTCCAGAAACATGCACAAGAGAAAACGCAAATTAAAATACTTAATTTAAAAAGCCCAGGGCATTAGCTGCGCTGGATAAGGGTGATAAGCTGGGGATGATGAACAGAAGTGCGAGGAAGAGGATGATAATTGAAAAGCTTCTCTTGGACAGCATCAGTAAATAATGCTGAGTCAACGGCGCGACTGTAAACGTTCCAGCGAGGAGGTTTACACGTGGAGGTGAAACAGAGATCACACCACAATTTATTTTTAAAACCTCTCCTTGTTAAAAAATGGATTAGAAAGAGCAAAAAAGGTAAAAACCCTGCGAAACAACAAAGCATGTTCTGCCTCAACCAGTCGGCTGGCGACCACAGAAGAAACGATGATATATCTCCAGCTGAGCTCCAAGCCAGTACAGCCCCGAGCCTTTGTCACAGCAAAGGTGTCACCTCCATGGAGGCGCAAACCCACATTCATCTTGACCAGATATGGGTTCTTCTTCTCCCAAACCCATTCCTGCTCTGCCAGACCACCAAGTGCCGTGGATCCACGGTTTTGCTGGCTGCAGCAACATGAACAGGTCCTTTCCTGGCTCCGAGGGGCCAGTGCTTCCAGGGGGATAAAATCCTCACCCACCTCACCAGCTAGCTAGCATCCGCTCTGCAGGAGAACAGCTCTATAAAAGACATAGGGGCTTTACGATGCTTTTAAGATAGATGTTTTATCTTCTGTATACAGGTTTTTAATATCTTCTTACTGCTTAAACTCCAAATACAGAGCAGAGGAGAAAGAGAGAAGGCTCTGCAAATGGAAACAGGCGTATCTACAAATTAAGACATTGGCTTTAAGGCTTGATTCAGCTACCCGAACATCCCAACAGCACAGGTTATCCCTCCCTCCAGTTTCTGCCCCAGAAGCACACCCATCTCCTAAATATACGTATATCTCCTAAGTGTATGTAGATTATGGCTAGCACAATAAGAAGCCATTATCCAGGGGCTTACATTGCAAACCCTATTAGGATAGTCTTGTTTAGGGCACAGATCAGGAAGGAATTAAGCGTTCTGCAGCAAAATAAAGCCAGATCCCTCTACATCCCCAGCCCCTCTCCAAAGCCAACACATGACAATTGGATGCACCACCCCACATACACCTCTTCAACCGACACAAGAGACTGAACTCAAACCACTTTCATCTCCTCTGATCCACTATAGTGAACTAAAAACCTTAGCAAATCCTGCAGTTGTCCCTTGACCAGGGAATGAACACATAAGGATGTCAACAGTTGACATCCAGATCATCTGAAGACGTGCATCTAATGAAGAAAAGCTGATGAAACCTCAAATGCAGCATTGCCAGTAAGGGCAGCTCTAATGATGTTCAGAAGGATCCTCCTGTGATCACTAGGTGCACCTACCCAGCGCATCCACCCCAGATAACACAGTCCTTTGAAAGTTGGCCAACACTGTTTTCCAGCAACAGGCAGGACATCCCCTTCATGTCACTAAAATGTCACCTTCTCTGGCCAAGAACACGGCAGCTCCACAAACCACACCATCACCAGGGACAGAAATGAAAGGCACACTCCACAGGCAAGCAAAAGGCATGGAGAGGTCCTCCTGTGGTCTCCTGAGATGGAAATGGCACCAGGAGACCTTCATTCACCCTGATGAAAGTGGCCATTGAAGAAGACTTAGGTTTACAAGGCTCTCAAAGCCCAGGTTGGAGCAAGGAGCCACAGCTTGTACATCTAACAGTGGCTGCACATCACATGGTCAACACAAGAGCTTCCAGTCCGTGAGGACCACGCATCTGGTCATGCAAGCAAGGACAGGTACAGTTTGCTCTGAGGAGGGGACTGCCACCACCCAAACCATCCTCTCACGTGGTCCGTTCCCCTGCCCACATCTGGGGTGCCCAGGGGCACAGAGTGGGTAGCAGGGACCATTCCAGCTGCAAACACCTGCAGATGACACTCTTAAAAGCCCACACTTCAACACACATTGCTGGATTTCCTGGCAGGTCTTTCCTCAAGGTATTGACCCAAGCAGGAGCCACTCGGTTTGCAAACATGGGCTGAACCCACAGCAGCAAGGACGAGGAGAGCCATCAAAACTTGTCCATGTGACATAAAACCTCTGGGACTCATTGCTGTGGGAGATGGGACCACTCTATGGGGTAGACACCCTTTCTCTGGCCATTAGTCAGGTGCTGGCTTCGAGTTCACCCTAAGCGCCGCATCCCCCATCCAGAGAAGCTGGGGTGCGTGATGGGGAGGGGGCTCAGCATCCCTATCGTTCCCCACCCAACCACTGAAGAGGGTGCTTGGACCAACCCCTCTCCTCCTTCCTATTTCTCCATGGCTGAATACCATTCACACCTTAAAGAAAAGAAACCATCAACTCCTGTACCCGGGCTGGGCATGTTTGCACATGAATTCAGCTCTGGACCAGGGTCTTAAGGTAAGACTCATACTCCTCCTTCCCTGCAGTCGGGAGGGAGAAGACACAGGAGCTCCCACCACATTGCAGGACACCAAGACTTCATCCCTCATCCTCTCCTTCACCAGGAACTGGTATTTTATACTTGTCTCAAAACAGACTGTAAATTACCAAGCAAATCTGGAGTGCGTCACATGCCATCCGGAAGCAAAGGAGAAAAAAAAAAAAAAGTCTGTTCCCAGCTCCTGAACTATTTCTCATCTGTCACTTCTGAACAATTGCGGCTTCATTTGGAAACTGCTGAGAACGAGCAGTTCTGGCCTAAGGATTTCATCTGCTCAAGGAATTATTCCCAAATGTGCCCAGACTGTCAAAAAGGCTCATTATGTAGATCAATATCACACATTAACTCCTGAACAAAAATCATGCGGCGTGTTAAAAAGGAGAAAGAAAAAAAATAGACAAGGAAAAAAAAAAAAGATGAGCCCCCAAGAGAGCATGGAGCCCTCAAGGAGGGCATGCTTCTCCCCTTTTAGCTAATTAGTGGCAATTACCAAATGGAAAGCACCAATTATTAAACAGAAAGTGCTAAAGAAAGAGCTGGGAGAATAGGTGGCTGCAATGAGTCCTAAAGGGCACGATGGCATGCAGAGGTGACCACATGAGGTAGGGGACAGATGACACAGGTGACATCACTTGGGATGGAGCAAGTAGAGTCAGAGGGTATCCTCCATTCCCTGGGGCCACACAACACAAACCAAAAGGGTTTTTTGCCTATTTTACTTTATTTTATATTTTTTTTTAAGGTGGCACTGGATGAAATCAAGACCAGGGCACTGCCCTGGGGACACCCTCCCTTGAACACCCATGATAAAGCATAAAGCAGAGCAAGGGCTAACACGACTCCACTTTTGGGGGGCTCACCACCAGGCCCAAGCAGCGTTTTTGCTGATTAGCAACAGGAGAGACGGCGGACTGAAAGGGAATGGGTTTGTCAGAAGTCACCATGTCCAGCAAACGAGCACAAACCATGTATTTGAGGTATTTCTGGATCTCTAGTAGGAAACGCTAAACCCAAGTCATTTTGCAGTACCTCCACCTCTCTCTAAAGGAAACCCGAACTTAGCAGGAAGAAAACTCCCCTATGTTTGAGGGTGATGAGTAACCACATACACCTGAGATAGGATCATCATTGTACACAGAGACCCCTAGAGCACATGTCCAGGCATGGACAGCAAGTTGGTTGACAACCCTTATAATAAGATAAAAGGCTAACAAGTCACGGTCTGTAATCTTCTTTATATGCTTAGTCTGCACAGAGTCGGTGTGAATCACATAATGACACAGAGACCGGCCGCTTGACGTGGACATCCCAACGTGACGGCTGTGCTGGGGCCACTGCAGATATGCCTCCATCATCCAACACATGGCATCAATAGAGGCTCAACAAGCAGAACAACATCTTGACTTTGTGGCATCTCCTGGCACTCCCTGCTAGAAACCACCTCTGGGTTTTCTGAATTCATCCTTTGAATTTCCCTTCTGACCACACTCCCTTCCTATATTGGCATTGGTGGTTAGGACCACACATGCCTGATCACTACAGCAGTGCAATAATACCCAAACTTGATGCTGACCCTGCTTTGAACAAGACCTCACGAGGTCTTCTCCAACCTGAATGGTTTTACAACTCAATGAGACGATGTTCAAGCACTTCATCCCTTAAGAAAGCCTCCTCTGCTCTCTCAGCTTGCTTTCCATACTTCATTCTGGGCAGTCTCACCCATTTTAGATGAGTCTCTCCCAGTTATCATGCCAAGTGCCCATCTCCCAGCCCCCTGAGAGATATCCCAGAGCTCAGATGAGGGTTGTTTTGGTCACCATCCTCTAGAAGCTTTTTCAAGGCAGGGTTTTTCAGCTGTTACCCATTGATTTCTGGGTTCTACCTAAATCTACCAAGTGTGAAACGCACATACATAAAATGTGCTTGACAAAACAAAACCAAGACAATAACAGGTTTACAGAGGCCCATTTTCTGGGTCCTGCAAGCTGGTTCCTGGTTCGAGCAGCCTGGCCCTTCGAGACGGACAGATTTTGGAACACAAATGATGGTTGCACCTTGGGAACGGAAGCAGCCACCTAGATCCAGACCAATTCAAGTCCACCCGCAAAGGTTTACTCCACACACTAATGCTAAAACTTCTCTCCCTTTCCAAAGTTAACTCCCTCCATCAGGAAGGAAGCATGAGCTGCATGGTCTCCTGTTCTTCTTGGTGCCATGTGTCAGGAAACCTCTGCACCTGGAGCAGGTTTCCCATCTCGCCTCTCCCTCAAAACAGGTACAAACGAGGTTTTCAAACAAAAACCCAAACCCACATGTGAGCACTTAATGCCTTCCTAAACTGAGCAAACGCACATTCTTGAGAGCTCTTCAGGGACTGGTGATCCCTTGGATCCGTTTTGGCATAGCGCCTACCACCAAGGATTCCCAGACCCCAGATACACTCCTTGATGATAATTAAGAGAGATCAACCTCAAGCCTATATTTTATTTCCTGTTCCCCCCTCCTCTCCCTACTTTGTCAAAGCAAAAAGTCTGTAAGTTTTGGGGGTCTGAAAATTACCTTCCAAACCTTTCCTACGAAGCCCATGCTGTGGTCATTACCATGACCATAAAACATGGATCCACCAGCAGAAAAAGTCGAGAGATGTGCAAACTGCTTATTAGAACTTAGTAACTACCAGCATTACCGTAATGTATAATTATTATTAACAGCTGTTATTTTAAAGAGTGATCTAAATGGGGTTCTTGCTTTAGCAAGATTATACAGTTTATGGCAATTATACGGTTTTACCCTTAATCAGCAAATAAACAAAAAAAAAACAAGAACAAGCTTTTTTTATGACATTTGTGTGTTCATCCAGTAGATGGAGAGTGGAAGCAGCACCCACACAACAGACCAGCCCACCCTGAGGGCCTGCCCATGGCTCAGGGTGTCAAGCCCAACACATACCCAATCTCCAATAGGTGCTCCAGGCTTGCACTGAACTTGAGGAACCAAGTGGTGAGTCTGATAGGTGAAGAGCAAACATGGTGAGGAAACCAGTTTGGACTAGATGGGCAGGACGCAACAGCACAGGGGAGCTTGCAACCAAAATGATGTAGGAAAAGGAAGGTGAGCCCATGGCGAGAAGAAAACAGACACACAGGGACGGGAGTGCACTTCCATCAGCTGTGACCTGGGTGAGAAGACCTCACACGTACGTCCTCCCCAGCACAGATGTTCCAGCCATCCTCCCTCCAGAACCAAGCTTGTTCAAAACCTGGACCGCAGCAGCCTGGCCATGTCAAGATGGCACCACAGGGCAGCCACACACAGCTCTTCCCCCGGCGTGGGACCTACCTGTGTCCCAGCCATCCCAAGAGAGCAGGGACTCCAGTCCCATACAAACATCATTCCCTGAAGTGAAGAGCGAGGTCTTTTGGTCCAAAATGTGTTGACATAGCAACATTGTCAGCAAGACTGTTGCCCATGAAAAGAACTTCCTAAAATAATTCTTGGTCCAACTCTGCAAGAGAAGCTGACATCCTAACCCACCATTAAGCCAACAACTGCACACCTCCTCACTCCTACCAAAAGTCCAACCTGGTCAGGCATCAGCAAAGGAAACAAAATAAAGAGGTTGCTTTTGCCATGTTTTTGCTTCTATTGGATGGATGCTGAAAGCCTAAAATGCTTTCTCACACACAACTAGTTTCTTTGAAGGTTGTGGCCTTCAAAGACAAGAAAACCAGGAGCACCATGCTATCACACGCACTCACATAGCGAAAGTTGGAAGTGGATTTACCCCCCAACTACACTACCAGGTGTTAATACTCAATGCCAACATCTCGGTAAGATGACTGGAAAAGATCTCTAAAATACAGAGTTCAGGAAGAACTTCTTAACGCCGTGTTTAGCGTCAGCCTTCTCCAGATTTAGGCACCTGTATAAAAGTTCAATTATCAAAAGGTTGAACGACCACCAAATCCCAGTAAATGGCAAGTGGCCAGGCCATCTTTCCAACCACCTGGGCTCAGCTGTTTAGATATGGGTTTAAATGACTCACTTAAGGCATCCCAGTTGAAGAATCACTGCATCACAGAACAGTCAGGGTTGGAAGGGACCTCTGGAGATCATCCAGTCCAACCCCCCTGCCAGAGCAGGATCACCTCCAGCAGGTTGCACAGGCCGGCATCCAGGCGGGTTTGGAATGTCTCCGGAGTGGGAGACTCCCCCACCTCTCTGGGCAGCCTGTGCCAGTGCTCTGCCACCCTCAAAGGAAAGGAGTCCCTCCCCATGTTTAGATGGAACATCCTACGCTCAAGTTTGTGCCCATTACCTCTTGTCCTATCACTGGGCACCACTGAAAAAAGACTGGTCCCATCCACCTGGCACCCTCCCTTGAAGTATTGATAAGCATTGATAAGATCCCCCCTCAGTCTTCTCTTCTTCAGACCAAAAAGCCCCAAGTCCCTCAGCCTTTCCTTGTAAGAAAGATGCTCCAGTCCCCTCATCATCTCCGTAGCCCTTTGCTGGACCCTCTCCAGCAGTTCCCTGTCCTTCCTGAACCGGGAAGCCCACAGCTGGACACAGTATTCCAGATGCATCCTCACCAGGGCAGAGTAAAGGGGGAGGATGACCTCTGTCAACCTGCTGGCCACACTCTTCTTGATGCACCCCAGAATGCCATTGGCCTTCTTGGCCACCAGGGCACATTGCTGGCTCATGGTCATCCTGTTGTCCCCCAGGACTCCCAGGTCCTTTTCCACAGAGCTGCTCTCCAGCAGGTCAGCCCCTAACCTGTACCGATGCCTGGGGTTATTCCTCCCCAGATGCAGGACTCTCCACTTGCCCTTGTTGAACTTCATAAGGTTCCTCTCTGCCCAACTCTCCAGCCTGCCCAGGTCACGCTGTATGGCAGCACAGCCTTCTGGCATGTCAGCCACCCCTCCCAGTATTGTTTCATCAGCATGTCTCTTCCTTACTTATCCTCCAGTTAAACACTGAAAAAGTTCCCGTAGCAGTCCTCCATTCCTCCACAATTCCAACGTAGGGCAGGAGGAACGCAGAGCAGCCTTTCTCTGCAGAAGGTTTATTCCCCAGAAATGCCATTGCAGGCCAGCCGCCAGAGAGGCAGGCTGTGACGGGCTCCAGAGCTACCCTGTCACACGGGATTTATCATCCCAGGTTTTCCTAGGAACAAGAGATGCTTTCTATAAAAGGCAGCTGCGGTGCAAATTCTTCATGTACCAACACAGCCACCTCCTTCCAGAGTCTTCTGTGGTAGGACATCTGTGTCCCTCTCATGCTCGCTCTCCCTGGGGAGTTTATAATAAATAAATTTTAAATACTGCTGTGATCCAGCAGGTCCCTTCTGCTGTGAGATACCTGGAACACGAACCAAGAAGCACCCCTGCAGCCCACAGATTTATTTATCTGTGCCTGCGTGGGATGATGGTAAAACCAGACTGAAGAGACCCCCAGCAAGACCCAGGGAGAGGCTCCAGCACAGCCCCAGCCAGCAGACACCACGTCCTGCCCCACGAGCAACCAACATCAATTTTCACATTTCTTGTCTGGCCTCCAAAAATCCACCCCATTGCTCTCCGCTTCCTACAGTGAAGACCTGTTGGGCATCACCTCTCACTGAGATGTCACCCTCTTCTGCTCTGTGCCCATCTGGGGCTGGGCAGAGGAATGGCACACGGTCAAACCCTCCATCATCACCTCCCTCACACTGTCTGCCCACTGTCTTCTCCAAGCTGGCCTTTCCGAAGCCACTGCTGAAATGCACGGGGAAGGAGGTCCCTTTAGCCCCAGACCTGAGAGGTGAGGAATGCTGTGACCGCACAGTCCAGCTGGTGCAGGAGAACTCTCCTACTTCTTATCAGTGCCTTCAGGTCAGGTGAAACTCTCCGCATGCTTTAACTCTGCAAATAACCATCTGCCAGCTAACGCTCTGCCAGCAGTACAGGCAGAAGGACCTTTGACCGTCTGCATTTGGGCTTTGAACTCCTGCCTATCAGCATGGCCTCGGCCAGTGGGCAGCCGGCTCGCTTCCCAGCATCTCCTTTTAATGAGCTCCTTCGGCAGCAATATTTTCTCTCTCCTAATCCAGCTGATTTCCAACAACAAGTAATTAGCAATGTGTCTTTCTAAAGCGGTAAGAGCATCTCAGTGAATGAAAGGAGCAGTTTATCTTTATTGCCGGCGGCCAGTTTTCGTATCCAGCAAACCGCAGGAACAGTTACTATGGAAAACGAAAGCAATCGAGATGAACCATGACTCTCTCCATCCAGGTATTACCATGTCTCCATGCGCACAGATGAAGCATCACATGTCTGGTTTGGATTTGCTGCTCCACAGCCACTATTTTTCCATATGCCAAAACATCGAGTGCAGCACTATAAATTATTATATCCTGTATCTGATCCTTTTCTAATTAAAATGTAAACACCTTTGAAAACCACATCAAGCGACTGCTGCTGGCACTAGCCTAGGGCTTTTCAGATACTGATGCATCCATGGCTGGCTGAGCATTTTATATATCTCATCATCCTTCCAGTCTCAGGTCTGGTTTCTGGTACCTGGTGATGCAGAAAATCCCAAGTGACAGGACCAGAGCCAAACAGCTGCCACATTGCAGTGCCATCCACGAGCCTGGCATGCCACAGAGCGGGCGAACGCCACAGCACATCAAAACAGAGCTATTAAAATAAACACAGAAATAAATCAGGGGAAAAAAAAACAACAACAAAGGAGAGAGCCAGGAGACAACCAAGTGCAAGAGGCCACAGAATCCAACCCAAAGCAGCTGACTTGACACAGTGACCCAGCAAGGAAGAGAGAGAATTAACCAGAAATCCCTTATTCTCAGCCAGACAGTAATTTATTATGTAGCTTGCTTCACTGCAATAAGGAATTTTTTGTGGCTGGGAGGTGGATTTGTCTTTTCAAAAAAAAAAAAAAAAAAACCCAAACAACCAAACCCTCATCACCTTTAGAAACACAAAGTCTTTTTGTGTGTCAAATCTATGCACGCAATCGGAGCGGTTTCCCACCGGATGGCCTTCCTTGCCTGGGGGGGAAGATGTTACCTTTGGCTTGTGAAGAATGTTGCCACGAAAAAGAAAGGAAAAGCCAGCATGCAGCTAATAAAACCACTGTCTCAATTTCAGGAGGTGAATGGAGGTGGGCTTATGGCCCATCTGATGGACATCGGTCCCACCCCGCGGTGGGATGCTCCGCTACACGGGATGCCAGGGCAGGGGGTCAGCTGGAGCATCACTCTGGCTGCAGCACAACTGCAAGACATGCTCCTCGTCGCCTGATTTTTATACAAATTTGATCCATGGAAATACATCAGCATTTCTAGAAATAAAACCTGAAACAGGTCATAAAACCATGCAAACACCAGTCCCCAAATCAAGAACAGCCTAAGTTTTATAACCTATCTCTACATCAGCTGATACTACAAACTGTGACTTAAGTCAGACTTAATCCCTTTTCCCATTCCCCTGCTCCTACTAAAAGCTAATGGAACAAGAGCCCACATTATATATTATCCTCGTTATTTTTCACCTTTCCAAAGGCGAAATAAAAATATTTGAAGAAACAGAAAAAAAATGCAGATTTCACATGTGCTCTGCAATCTCCTCTTCGGAGCTGTGCTGTTTTTCCTCCAAGAGCAGGAATTATGCTAGAAGACATGAACGAAGGATGTTCTCCTGCAAGGAGAGCTTGCACACATACACCGTGCACACACGTGTGCCCTCCCTATGCAGCGGGCAGCAATCCTCAGGCAAGCAACGTGTGTATTTTGCCCAGCTCCTCTGCAGTCCCGGGGGATGAGCCATGATCCCATGGAAGCAGCAGCCAGGGTGCAAAACTCCCTGTGCAGGCAGCGCTCTGCAGGCAAAGCACACAGCCCACGTCCTAAATAAAAGCATTATAACAACCAGCTGATCCATACACTTCGCAATCGCACATTTCGACGGCGTGCTTGCATGCCGGCGCTGGGTGCCACGTACCTTCTTTTACAAATAACCGAAGGGAAAGCATTATCAGAAAGTAAATCTTTTCTTTCCAGGCACCCAGGCAAAATAATGGGCACTTGGGCTGTGAAAAGCCCTGTAATCCTAAAAGACACAACCAACTCTAAGTTGAGATGTCAGCCCACTGAAGTAATCCATCCCGCAGGTCGCTGGCGGTGGGGAGGGATGGGGCGGGAGCAGAATCCCCCGATCAGCAGCAGGGCAGGCACGAAGGGTGTTTAATCCCTATTAAACCATGCCCGTAGTTTGCTGGCAAAGAGCATTTTTGCATCCGTACGCTGGCTTTTAGCAGCATTCAGAGGACATACCTTGGCCACCAGCCAAATGACGGGGCTGCCACTCCGGATGGATGGAGGGGATTTTACGCCAGGAGGAGCCAGCTGGTCCTCTCCTCCTGGGAATCACAGAATCATGGTTTGGGTTAGAAGGGACCTTTAAAGGCCACCTAGTTCAACCCCCCTGCCATGAGCAGGGACATCTTCAACTAGACCAGGTTGCTCAGAGTCCCGTCCAACCTGACCTGGAATGTTTCCAGGGTTGAGGCATCTTCCACCTCTCTGGGCAACCTGTGCCAGTGTCTCACCACCCTCAGCATAAACAGTTTCCTCCTCCTGTCTAGGCTGAATCTCCCCTCTTTTAGTTTAAAACCATTACCCCTTGTTCTATCACAACAGGCCCTGCTAAAAAGTTTGTCCCCATCTTTCTTATAAACCCCCTTTAAGTACTGAAAGGCTGCAGCAAGGTCTCCCTTCTCTTCTGCAGGCTGAATACCCCCAACTCTCTCAGCCTGTCCTCACAGCAGAGGGGCTCCAGCCTCTGACCATCTTCGTGGTCTCCTCAGGAACCGCTCCAACAGGTCCATGTCTTTGCTGTGCTGCGGACTCTAGAGCTGGACGCTCTGGTGGGGTCTCCCCGGAGCAGAGGGGCAGAATCCCCTCCCTCGCTCTGCTGCCCACACTTCTCTGGACGCAACCCAGGATGCTGTTGGCTTTCTGAGCTGCCAGTGCACGTTGCCAGCTCATGTCCAGCTTTTCATCCACCAGTACACCCAAGCCTTTCTCTGCAGGGCTGCTCTCAATCCCTTCATCCCCCAGCCTGTACTGACACCAGGGGTTGCCCCACCCCAGCTGCTGGATCTTACACTTGGCCTTGTTGAACCTCATAAGGTTCACATCCTCATGGAATCTCGCCCCCATCCCCACTGATTGCTTCCCTTCATCATCGCTTTCCTCTTTTTTGGAAATGAAGCTCTTCTGTGCAACAAGACTGGGGGTAGGAGACTCTCAGGTGCCCCCCTTATTCAAGGTCTATTGAAAGATGAAAAGGAAGCACGATGCTTTTTTGCAGCATCAGCCCCCTTCTGCACCATCAGCAATGGAGAAAAGCAAATCATCCCTGCGTTCCTGCTGCGTTCCCTGACCAAGGGGAACAATCCTTCCCAGCCTCAGATCCGGTGATGTTTGGGCTCAGGTTACTTGAGCAAAGCAAGGAGCAGATTTCAAGGAGAGACAATTCCTTATGACCCAAGCCTGGCTCGCTCGTAGGGGATCTCTGTGGCTTTTGCCTAACATGAGCTGCTCAGCTGGAACTGGAAAGAAAAACCATCCAGGAAACCTCTGCCATTTTGCAGAGGAAAGGGGAAATAAACAACTTACCATGCCTCGCTCTGAGCTAGTTAAACTCATCTGAATGACTCCATGCACAGATAAGTATATTCAGAGATTTTCTGAATCTTTAATTACCTTCAGTGCTAAAAAAACCCAACCAACCAACCTAAAAAACCCCACTCAACAACACCCACAAACAAACAAAATTTCCAGAACCTGCTTCTGGATCCTAGACCTCCGCTCCTCCACCACATTCAAATGTTCAAGTTATAAAATAAGCAGCAGATTGGCTTTTACATCAAGGCCACCGGGCAGCATCAGTCATGGACCTTATCAGTTCCCATACAGGCAGCCTCCACGGCACTGCCATCGATGAGATCTAAATATTCCAGTGGAACAGAACAAGAATTTGGGAAGTTGGCTGCTTGCAAAGACAGGAGAAAAGCCAAGAGCAGCATCTCCCACGTCCTACCTACTTGTTGAACCTTCTGCTTGGGAAAGAAGGACAAAGCCTGACACACAACCTAGCAAGGCGTCCAACCGTTGCACATTAAAGGACAGGTTTTTGATCCAGGACTGAGTTAGTTGCCAAAGCTTTCGCTTCCCCTGGGGCTGGACCTGGTACACTCCTTAGTTCCTGCTCCTAGCCACATGAACTGGACATGGTCTAGACAGCAGGTTTCCATCCAGTAAAGTGATGGCATTATGGAGAAGTGATCCCCACTCCAACCAGAGGGACCATCCGAATTAAATCTGGCTCCCTGAGATTGCTGTGGGCAAAGGGTATCATCTAAGACAGCTTGGGAAGATGTCCTTGCAGATCCTAAATCCATTTTCCCCCCTACAATGATCTCCCGCGTGTTCTCCCATGTAGTTTCTGATAGCAATTCAGGGAGCACATTTGATACCCGGATGGAGCCAGGTTTTGCACCGGGCTCCCGACAGCCGCTCCAGGAAGGGATGTGACCCAGCACAGACACTGCAGTGCCCACCAAGGGTCCCACAAAGCCGAGGGATGCTGTTGCATGGCAAGGATGGGCTGCAGCTCACTGTGGAACCACCACCCCACCACACTGGCCAAAGCCCCAGCAGCAGGTGATGCTCAGCCCTGGATGGGCCGTAATCAGGCCCTTCCCAAGCTTTGCTTTGCCCAAGCAGTGTGGACTGAGCCCATGGGCTTAACCCTCTTCTCGAATCCATCCCCAGCTTTTAGCTCCTTCCAGCGGCTCACGAGACAGCTTGAACCAATTCAGCAGGATAACGTGCTTCCCTTAAAGAACCGACCCACAAATACCAAGGAAAGTACCTCCCCAGACAGGAATTTTTGGGAGTTACTGGCCAGCCACCAGCATCCTTTTTGAGGCCTGAAGTGCATTTTTTCACAATCACTCCCAGACTATCGCTCTGCTCACTGGATGCTCTGCAGCAGCAATGCAGGCACACATCTCCCCAAAAGCCCTTCCCAGGTGGCCCCACTCCCCCTTCGGTTATTCCACCCCCCCAAATCACAGCAAGCGAGGGGTGATAAGAAGCCAGCAATGGGGACAGGAAGAAAAGCAGCCTGCCAATCCCCAGGGGATAAAGAAGCTGCAAGAAGCGCAGCCACATTTATCGCCCAGGGGATCGCTGGGTTTGATTAATAAGAGGTAAATGAAGCAGCTCAACTCAGCTGAGCCCCAGCAGGCAGGAGGAGGACAGGGAGGTTTTCGTTAATACGAAGCAAACGGAGAAACAGGTACTTCCAGGACACGATAGCTGACCTATTTTGAGATGAACATCAGATCAAGTGAGCTTTGGGAGTGTCTCCACCAGTAGCAACAACAGTCTAGACGACTGGCCCAGATCAAGACAGCTGATGTTCAGCCCTGGGATCCACCAACCTTACGTCCTAATGTGCCCTGCTGACAGCATCCTCGACATCAGTCCCTTCTGCAAACCCCAAGTCTTGGATGTCCCACTGAGCCCCAGCATTGCTGCCGGTGTACTGGGGACAAGAACCTCAAGTTCATCCCAAAATGTCCCTGAGCTGCTTCTTGTGTCCAAGTGCCCCATCCATCATGGACCCAAGTGCGCCACGCGCTGCACGTGTGGATTGGGATGTATCAGTGGCTCCTCCACCATGTTTCGCTTCCCTCTTTTGTAAAATGCAACAAGCCCCGTTAGGGTTTACCTTAAATGCTTGGCTTTCCCTGCCAGCTTGGGGAGGACTAAAGAGGCCTTGGAGCTTCAAGGTGCTACCACAGGGAAAGCACCACAGATCTAGAGGATCTTTGAAGAACATCAGAAGTTTGGTCTTAGTCTTCAGAACGCCTCTGGGGTGATTGCATTGAGTAAATACCCAGCATCTCAGGAAACCAGGCCAAGAAGGCACTGAGAGAAGCTTTTTCACCACAAATACAGCATGGTCAGGGATAGTGCCAGAAATACTTATTTCGGTAAGTTTGCCTCCTGACCCAAAAGGAAATGCTGTTCCTACAGGGCTGGATGACAACTGGAGGATCTGAGACCACCTGCAGACATCAAAGACCAACAGGATCCATCTTTCAGGACAGCTGAGTCTACCCCAAGACCCCACTCGCAGTGGAAAACCCACCAGCTCTGCCCAGGACTACCCCCCTCTCAGCGACTGGGGGACCTGCAGGCATGAGGACAACCCAGAAACAAATCCAACGAATGAGTTTTACACCATTTTTTGTTCTTTTGTTGAAAGGTCCTGCACGGTCATCATAAAGGTCTTCCCATGATGACCTCCACCATGTGACAGCCCCACCGAATACACCTTCAGGGACCTAAGGAGGTCATGCCAGGCCACGTCAGCATCTGAGAAAGTCCCCTCCTGCACCTCCCCGCACTAGCCAACCTCTGCTTACACCCAAGGGATTAACAGCTCCAAAGTTAAGCATAACAAGAACACGGGGGGAGGACTGTAATTGCAGCAAAGGAGAGCAGCATCAGCAGTTTCAGCAGAAACATCATAGCAGGATGCCTGCTATTCACGTACCTTTGACCTCAGAGACACAAATAAAGAGCCCAAACTATTTAGCTTTGGGGAAAAAATAAGAAAAGAAAAGAGGTAAGGGAGAATTTGTTTAATCTGGAGACTGTGTAACGCTATATACCCAGATGGTATCTCACATTAAAGGGCCTTGCAGACGGACGCCCATCGTTGCCAGCTCTTGGATGCCCGTACAGTGCAGGTCAGATGAGGGCATCTGAGGGATCTTTATGACCCACAAATTAATTAGCTGAGCTTAACAAGGGACTGGAAAAGGCACTTCTGGAATAAATTATACAACATGAATGATCAAGAAAATAAACTCTGTGCCTAGCCCTGAGTTACTGCAAGCACTTGGACACTTCAGAGGAAGATGCAACCACTGCTAACACAACCACAAAACGCTGGGGTGTGGAGAAGGCTTTCCCCACTCCCACTAGAGTTTTCTTCAGGGCTTTTCCCTCCCAGAGGGAGCTTGAACAACCTCTGTGCTCGCTGAGAATCCCCAGTCCACAGGGACACCCTGCTGCTAGTGAGCATCCCCACACATCCACAATGTGCAGAAGCAGCCCAATGTCTTCCAGCACCAGGAGTGGGAGGTGAGACCTGGCACTCAAGTCCCAAGTGTCCCCTCCTCCGCTGTGGGACAAGGGTCACGTACCTCCCCTACCGGCATTCATCCGAGGAACTGAATCCCCTTTTGCAGAAGAAAAAGGCTAAACCCATCAAATAATAATAACTAAAAAAAAAATAAAATCACTTGTTTGCCAGCAGCCCAGCTTTGGCTTCGTGAATTTTAAATAGTTTTGGTCAAGTCACTGCAGTGAAAATGCTGGGAAGAAAGTGATGGAAAAAGTTCTTTCAGGTTTTTTTTAGGGTTTGGTATTTTTAAACAAAGGATTTTTACTTTCATTTCACAGTGTTGTATGCTAAATTTCCACAGTTCTCCATCTGGGTGTAAAATACTGAAAAACATATTTCATTTTGGATTGAACAAAGCAAGTTTGACTTCACATTATTTTGTTTCCTGTTTTAATGAAATAAAAATATCTATTCTGATTGACTCCAGCTAAAAATCCTCTTATCCCCCATAACTATCCTTACTATCACCATTTTTCTGCAGGCTAATTAACTGAAAAAAATACAGTTAGCATCAACTATTTGTGCTATGGGCTGATATTTAGGAGTATTCAGAATATCTAAGAATAATTTGGGGTATCTACCAGGACACCCTCCAGGACAGAGCACGTAATTTAAAGTGTTACTGTAATTAACATATATATCAGAAGCTCATAGGAACCTCAGGAAAGTGACACATATATCACTTTTTTTTTTTAAGGAGGGAAATATGGAAAATAGGAACTTATTTCCCCCCAAAGAGAAGGGGGACTGCTGCAGCCCCAATACTGCAAGCAAGGTGCGACACGAGGCACTACCCCGCTGCCAGCCCTTTTGGGCTTTATCCTCCCAGAAATGCCTCTGCTTTGGCTTGTTCCCAGCTCCTCCACGGGCTTCTCTGCCCCGGGAGAAAATATTTACTCTCCGGAGACTATCAGGCATTGCACAAGATAACACCCAGGGCTGCAGAAACCCCAACGCAGATAAAACCTTGCTGATGTTCAGATGATGCCTTGCTGCATCCTCTCCTGCTCCCTTTCAGGTCAAACTGGATCTTGCACATGATAACGGGACAAAAAAAAACCAAACCAAAACCAAACAGGTTTTCGGGATAATGCTGCTGACTTGTTGCTTTTCAAACCCTCTGCGGTGCTGCTAACCTCTGCTGATCCCATCAGGTGGTTTAACCGGGGAGCTTAGTGGTAAGCCCTGTCCCTGCAAGGAGGCACAGAGTTATATAGGGTTATTCTCTGTCCGACGGGGACCGCAGAGGCTTTCAGATGGCACAGGGATAATTCCCAACTTCAATTTTCAGGAAGAAAATGAAGTTTATGAATGGAGGGAACTCACCCCAAGATGCAATGTTTTGTCGTTGGGTCAGTTTGGGTGGTTTTTTTTTTCCTCTCCTAGGCTTTATTGTATTTATGTTGCAGTAGCTGTTAAATCCTGTTAACATGCTGCAAATCCCTGTCTAGCTGAAAAAAGAATCTGGCACCTTTAAAAGGTAACTGGCCTATATCTGTACCCAAATAAACCCCTTACGGAAAGGAAAGGGGGTAGGTAGGGAAGGGAGACTCCGCAGCAGGGAGGGCAGGGGAGCAGGAGGAGTCTTGCAGAAGGAAAAAAAAATGGGATAGGGAACGAAAAAAAAATAAATGGGATAGGGAACCAAAATAGGCCGGGGCCACCAAACTCAGCAGGACGGCCATCAGAGCAGGAAAAGCAGTTCACAAGTATTGCACTATTATTTGGCTACAAACCTTATTCTCTGGCTTACCTAGCCCGAGCAAGTGAATATTATTATTGAAAGACAGACGAGAAATCAAACAGCAGCTTGGAGAAACCAGGGAAGCCTCCTGAGAGCCAAGGAAACCTGCACTATCTAGGGAAGAGCAAGATTATAATAATTAGGTCAGTTGGCGATAAGCCTTCTCAGTGAACACAGGCACGCACGCGCTGCTGCCTTGCTAGAAAGTGGTGGTGTCCCCGAGAAGCTGAGAAACCCAACAGCAATATTTCAGGGGCATGGGCAAGCCTGGTAGCAGAACCATAGATCGTTTTGGTTGGAAGAGACCTTTAAGATCATCAAGTCCAACCATTAACCCAGCGCTGCCAAACCGAAAGCCTTCTCCAGCTGCAAACCAGGACACCATAGCAGCTGCTCACCTCAAGGTCTGAGGATCGGTAGCTGCAGCATTGGAAATTCCAATGGGATATTAGAAAATGCCTTCACTGTGAGTATGGTTCAGCACCCAACAGATGACCCAAGGGGGTGTGCGGTCTCCATCCTTGGCAACAGTGCCAAGACTCAGCTAAATGACACCCTGAGCGGGTACATTTGACATAGAAGCTGGCCCTGCGTTGAACAGAGGGCTGGACCAGAGGACCTCCAGAGCTTATTTCAATCCAGAATAACTCCAGGATCTTGAGTAGGGGGACCTTCCCTTTGCCCAGACTTCCAAGGCAAAGTGACCAGGTCTAACCTCCAGCTTAATCAGAGCCAGAATAAACTTCTTCCCAGTGGCAAGTGGCCTGGGAGTCCAGGTTGACCTTTAGGAGAGGTAACAGAGGTTGATGTGAAGCTCAAATACACAATAATCACAATGAGCAAAGCCACCTGCTCCAGGAGGCAAAGAGGATGGTCCCACACAGTGAGTACTGTATAAGGTATGTATGCACTTTTCTCTTTAAAAAAGGGAGCTGGAGGCTTTCTGTTACCCACCTCTTCCTTCTTGGATGGTTCAACATTAACTCTGCCCATCTGGGCAGCCTCACGGCTCAAGGCCTTTAAAGCACCCCAGATACAGCCCCAGAATGAGAGCTGGACCGAGCTCACATCCAGATGTTTGACACCAGACCAAACAAACAGGAAAGGGAGACCAAAGAGGAGAGGATGTGCTCACCACCCTGACCCTCCCTTCCCTCTTCCTCCCCATCTGTATCACACAAAAGCCATCATCTGTCTCCAATTTGGCTGTTCAACACCAGGGCTCAACCTCCAATCTGGAAGACAGAAACCAGCCACCTATTGCTTGGTCTTCAGGGTCTCCCTTCAGTTGGTGACTTGAATCAAATCCCCACCTTCCAAAACCCACTCACTTTTGTTAACAGCGGAGGCAGATACTCCTTTCCTTGATCTCTCCAAATTTTTTCTGAGCCGCTTCTTTGCAAACACCTCACCGCTATTCCCGCTTGCCCCTACAACCCACATCACCTTCCTGGATGGCTCAGGACAACCCACACACCAACCGATAGCATGAGATGCTCTTGTGAAGCCTCACACAGCTGTTCTTCCAGCAAGGCACGTTGATACCAGCTTCCCACCAGCCAACTGCCGAGTACTCCACCGATACGTGAAGTCCTTTGGGACATAAGTACTTCACTGATTGACTGATAAGTTAAACCCAGTCTTCACACAAGAAGAGCATCCTACAGACTCAACTGGCTTGTACGTGCTTCATGAAATCATGAAGTTCCTGCAGTCACTACAGCTCGCTAGTTAAAAAACCATCAGCCCCCCTTAAATATACACAAATATTTTTCCATACTCCTAGGTCATGCAGAAGACCTCATGCATGATGCTCATGTTCAGACAACAAACTCCTCTCCTTTGCTTCCAAACTGATGCTCTCATTTGGTTAGGTACTACAACCTCCCTCCAGCATATTAGAAAACAGCAGCCACAGTTTCTCACGTACCTTGAATCAAAGTCCACTGCTTTTTTGTTAAAATAATTAGCTAATCAAACCCATTGCTTCCAAGCTGATGCTCCTAATGCTTTAATCAATAGACAGAGATGCTCAGAAGAGAACTAATATAGCCTGAGTTGAGTGTAGGTGCTGCAACGACATTTTTCATTCGTGTCACTGGATGATGTGGAGGAGACCCGAGAAGAGAAGAGCTGAAAGCACACAATGGACATGTCTACTGTAATAAAGTGGATAAACAGACAGAATTAAGGAAATGAGTGGCAAATTTTAGTTTGAGGCTTATTAACCTGTGGAAAGAAGGAGAGGAAGGCTTACTAGCTGACACTTCCCATCAAGCTCAGTGTAACACTTGCAGACAAGTGGAAAAGTTGGGAAGCGTTAAGCAATGGAGGGGAGGACTCGCCAACAGATTCACCTCTCGACATCCACTTAGAGGGAACTGAGAGTCACACCACCAGATGCTTAACAACCACCTCGCTGGTTAACTAACAGCCTCTGACAGCTTCGTGATTTGGATTTCATAAAAGAAAAAGGAAAAGGGAAAAAAAAAAAAAAAAACACAAGCAAGCAAAACCCAAGTTGGGTTACTGAAGCATTTCTTGGTGATGACCAGCTTCAGACTTCCCACCATAGCCGACCACCTCCACACAAATATTCACCTCAGCTGCTGAATTTCAATTACAAGCTTTTTTTCACAACATCAGCCACCACCTTATCACAAAACGAGTTTAAAGACCCTTCCATAAAACTTGCCTTTCACGCCTGTATTGTCTCACAGCAGCCAGAACTGGCCAGAAAAGGCAACATGATGACCCCAGGCACCCTCACTCCACCTGCTGCAACGGGCTGGCCCAATGCAAGGGCCAAGAGACTCAAGAAAGGAGAAGTGTGATCTGACATGGATGTTATAAGGAGCAATAGGCTTTGTTTTCTGGCGTTTCTTGTAAAAATGTCCGGAAATTTGCAGTTTACATTCACTTACTAGAGAGCTTAACCACCAGCATCCCCACCAGTGTACCACCATATTGGTTGACTACCAGACCAAAGAGATAGCTTCCTTACAAAGTGCCTCCTTCATGTTTCCAACCAGACTCTTTCCTTGTGTGTTTACAGTTGGCATTGCCTGGAGAGAGCCTCCTCCACACACTTTCCAACACTTTGGCAAACAGCTCCTTGAGAAGGTAAGTAACACGCAGGGCACGTGAAACCTCCCTCTTGCAAGGTTACCACACCTTCTCCAGAAACATCTGGCTGGACTGGATGGCTCTGATTCACCAGAGATCCCACTAAAGAGTAGACCTAACTTCTGGGTCCTGGGCTCTGTGCTTCTTACTCCAAGATCTTGGGCTCGTCAAGGCTGTTTTGGGGCACTCAACAAGATACCCTTGCTACCAGCAAATTTTATTCACTGTTCAGTATGAGGACTCCCAGGTAACCCTTATGTACTTGGAGGTACTTTAGAGCTGCTCCAGACACACTACAGAAGCTTGGTCTAGCCCTGCTGAGCAAACATAGTATTGCCAAGCTATTAAAAGCTCTGCTGGCACCGTTCCCATGACATGAGACTACCACCCACCGAGCCAAAAGGCCTTGCTTTTCAATTCTTCTCAAGCCTCTGGCACAACACGGTCATGATGAAGGTCCATAACAATACCTACAATCTTTGGTGCCAAATGAAGCGTTAACATGCACAAAAAAAAAAATACAAAAAACCAGCTTGAAACTTGTGACCACCAGAGAAGTCCTTGCTCACAGCACACGTGCTTCAGTAAGGCCACGTCCAGAGTTACTGATGTTCTGCCAAAGGCTTGTGGAACCTTTTAGGGTGAATTTTAATTCACCACTCACTGAAATTCAGCCATGTCAAAGTGGGATCAAACTCTACTGTACGCACCACGCACACCAAGAGTGAGGATTTGTTATGAAGCACTGGTAGCCCTATTACCATAAGCTGCCAGAGAAACACTGCCCAACCTCTCCCAACCTTCAGCAACACATGCTCACAAAACATTGCTCCCAGCCGGAGGCAACCAGGGAGCTAAGAGATAACCTGGGAGAGTCAACTGTCAGTGAAGGACAGCAAACGCATGGGACCGCTGCCATGGAGGTAAGACCTCCCATCACATACAAATTATTACTCCTGGGAATAATACTTCGAGAGAAAATAAAATTTGAGAGAAGAATAATTTGAGACAAAGGTAATTCCCGCCCCAACAACCTTATAAAGCAGAGGAGTAAGTGACGCGCATTGGAATTTCCTGAGCAGATCAAAATTGCTTTCGGGGTTTTAGTCGCTGGGTTTTGGAGGGGGAGAGGAAGGGTTCGGGGGGGGTGGGGCTTGGGAGCTGCTTCTATTTTCCCTTCTCCCCTTTAGAAAGAAGCTGTGCTGGCTTCCACAAGAGGAGAACAATTAACCTGAAAGTAATGCACCCGTTTTTAATATAGTACATGGCACGCCAAATGCCTGGTATCACTTAGAGTGGCAGATGATTTAATGACTCCTTCGCTGAGCAGCAGCATTTGAAAGCCCTGCGGACAACAAGCGATGCTTTCTCCCTGGTATTTAGCAGCCAGTTCAGCTCTGCCATGAAAGGCAAGCTGGCAGCACTCCTGCATGAAGCAAGCGTCATCATCCATCCATCATCCATGCAGACCTCTCCCATCAGTGCCCAGGCAAGCATGGCATCCTTCAGCGGTGCCGGTAGCACAACCGGATAATCTTCACTCTCCTCTCCATGGTGAGTCCGTGCCATCAACTTTCAAATTTAGGCTAGCCCCCAAAATTTCACTCGGCTGGACTCGCCTGCCTCTCCACAGACATTCGTGCTCACGGATGGGGAGCAAAGCAGGAGACCTGGAGCTGCTGCAGGCCTGGCAGCATGTCCTCACTGCTTTACTATCCTCCTGGCAGGGGGAAAGCTCCTGTCGATGGCTCATCCTCCCCCACTGTGCCCTTCCCCACCAAAATGTGCCGTAAGGAGGCAGACAGGCTCCTGCTGAATGAAGCGAGCGTAACCAAAGGTGCTCAAGGAAAACCTCAGCAAAGCGGGCAAGGGATGACTGTGCAAACCAGAGCAGGGGAAAGGCTGAGTCACTTCCTCCCCCAGAGCCCTAAATAGAGAAGAGCGTAAGGAAAATCATTCTCCAAGCTGACAAAAAAGGAAGAGAATCCCCAGTTAAAAAAAAAAAAAACACAACCAAACCAACAAATTCAAAGTGCATACAGTGACAGCAGAAGGGGAAGGGACAGAAAAGGCAGCCTCATGCTGCAGCTGCAACGGGAAAGGCTGTCACAAGCAGAGAGGGGCAGAGCATCATCCCCGGCTCCTTTGGGAACTGGAGGTTCGCTAATCACTTTTAACAGCAGCTTCAGCTCCAAGGCAAGTTCACAGACCATTGATGGCGCTGAAAAACCACGGCGCTGCTGCATCATCTCCTCCAGGCGATGCTGCCAGCCGTGACCTTGGTCTCGATGGGAAACTGCAGTGAGCCTGGGCAGAGCGTGGCCAAGCTTTTGGGGACAGATTTTACCCACTCCCTAATGTGCATACGCTCTATGTGAGCACCTAGGTGGCAGCACGTGAAATGACACCATTAGGAGCAATAACAGTATAATACCCGATTATCCATCCCAGCAGGTATACGGCGAGGCTAAGCTCAAGGCTGGAAAACCCTTTTGAACTGCGGGATACCAGTACAGTCAGGAGACTGGAGAGAAATCAGCCACCAGCTTTTTGTTGCAAGCTTGGTGGTTGTGCACAAGCATAAAGTCCTGGGACAACAGGTTGGCAAAGTAGAATAGAATAGTTTGGGTTGGAAGTGACCTTTAAAGGTCATCTAGCATCATCCCATCACACTCTCCCAGGCAGCCTTCCCCACATTCAAGGCGATTTGGGTTATTTCCTTAAAGAAAATTCAGTGAATTACTAAAGCCACTTCTGAGTTAACTGACCTGCTCGCACCCAGACAGGTAATATTTAAGTTCATGATTGCTGCAGCCTCTCCTTGTAGGCAAGAAATTTGGATTTCCCTTTCTTACAACCTTTAAGTTCTTATCTTTGAGAACTGCACTTCTCTGTCAGATTTGGCTGGAATTAGTCCCCGGGTTAAAAAAGCTTCTGGAGAAATAGCAAGTGACATCCAGTCTGAGTGCATAAGCCTCATTTCTCTTA
>VZSZ01000010.1:0-26915 GCA_013398815.1 Ibidorhyncha struthersii | reverse complement strand
CTGCACCCCCCAATACCCTGCCTGCACCCCTGCCTGCATCCACCATAAACCCTGCCTGCACCCACCCAATCCCATGGGAGATGGCGCAGAGGGGCCCGGCTGCCTTACGGAGGGAGCATCCCACGGGAAGGGCTGAGAGCAGGAGGGATGCCGAGGGTGGTGGGGATGGGACCTCAGAAGGTGGGTCTACAGAGAAGGACCACGTCCACCAGCTGCTAAGGTGCTCATAAGCCCTCACGCGCTGCAGCTCCCACCCACCGCATCTCCTCCACCCATCCGCATCCCGGGAGGAGGATGGGAAGCACGGTGAAGACCAGCGACCGCCCTACGAGCTGCCGTGAGGGACCGTCTGGGACAGGCTGTCTCATTGCATCGCGTTTCCCACCGCGTTCCCCGGCTGCCCGCAGCCCCTCGGGCTCAGCAGCTGTCCCGCTCTCAAACCAGATCCATGAGATCTTCTGCTCTCTCAGCCCCTTTCTTCAGGTCACCCATCCCTCTCCGCCCACTCTCTTGCACAAGATGAAGTTTTTCCCTTGTGCCTTGGAGCCAAGGAGGAAGGGACGGCGTGTTCCCGGCCATCCCTGAGGATGTCCCATCCCCCAGTGACCCACCACAGGGCCCCACGAAGGAAGCGTGTCCCTTTGTCACCTCGGTGGCAGACCATCCTGGCAGGGCTCATATAGGATCTGAGGAAGGTTTTAAGATTTCTTGCTTGGAACTCTATGAGGTGGCTCTACATTGGGGAAAAGTTTGGGAAGGGAAATGGTTGTCAGGGAAAAAGCACTGGCTGATGACAGAGACGGGGACATCAGAGAAGCCCACAGCACCTGCTCCCATCCCAGCTACCGCGCTGGATTTCCCACCGGCTGGGCTGGACGTGGCAGCTGCTGAGGGTGCTCTGGTCACTGCGGAGATGTTCACCACTGAGGTTTCAGTGTCCAGGCAGTGTCCCAAGCTGAGCGTTCCCACCTAGAGCAGTCTGGGGGTTGTTTCCCCTGCCCATAGGCATCCTGAGGCTGAAGACAACCTCACGAGTTCTCTCCAACTGTGGTCAGACCTGCTCCAGACCTGGTGTCAGCCTGGTTGTCACAGGCTGCAGAGCTCAGGGTGGTGGAGCAAGTTCTGACCCCACCACGGGAACAGGTATCATCTCTCCCTTTTGAGATGGAGACTGCTCGGGGAAATGCTGCCAGGAAGAGCACGGTAAGAAGTGACCCAGCTTCCAGCAGCCAGGAATTAAAGGTGGGAATTGGATGCAGCTCCCAACTCAGTATCTTCTAACCACCCTTTCCCCTGGGAATACAGCTCAGGACCTTCCTGAAGCCAGGCTTGGAGATGAAAAGGCAGAGACAACCTGCAGCAGCAAGTCCAATAGCTGCGTCTTTGCAAGAAGATATTTTAAAGTTTGTTTAAACTTGCTCCTTGACCTCCTTTGGGTGCTGCCTTGTTCTTCTGGAAGCAATGGGTATTCCACTCTCCAGAGGCCATCTCCACACCCATATGTGACTCTACCTTTTCTGCTCTCAGTCTTATGTCTTCATGGGCATAGCTGGAGACCCGTTCCACTTCCCTGAATGACATTTGCACTGGGGAAAGTGCTATGAAGGGTTAATTGGGGCTGCAGCTGATTTCAAATAATGACAGTTTTAAAGTACACGACTCTACCAGCGAGCTAAGGACTGGACTCAGGCATGAAGGTCTGGTGGGACACTAGGAATCATCATAGAATGGTTTAGGTTGGAAGGGACCTTAAAGATCACCCAGTTCCAACCCCCCTGCCCTGGGCAGGGACACCTCCCCCCAGCCCAGGTTGCTCCAAGCCCCATCCAACCTAGCCTTGAACACCTCCAGGGATGGGGCAGCCACAGCTTCTCGGGGCAACTACCTCACCACCATCATAGTGAAAAAACTTCTTCCTAATATCTAATCTAAACCTACCCTTTTCCACTAGGAAGTTCTTCCATGCCCAGGAGAATGTCCAAGGCTGTGTCAACGCAGAGCTGGTCTCCCTGTCGGAGCAGCTGGCCATGTCCCAGCAACGCAGCTCTGTACTGGGAAGGATCTGGCCCAGGAGATCTCTCCTGGGTTCCTGTGCATCCACCAAGCAACCCAAAAGCATGACGGCCTGTGATTTTAAGGTCAGGACCTTGCCTCTGCTGGTCACTGATGAAGCTTGCCCAGCTTGATCTGCTGGGTGCTGACAAGGTTGGGTGGTGCACAGGCTGCTCTGCTTGGCCCAGATGCCCTCTCAATGGCCACACATTTGGTGGCACTGAAGTGACACAGACCCCGCTGCCATCTTTTTCTCCAAGTGCACCTGAGCCAAGACCTTGGGTCCCGCTCTAAGCTTAGGGGCTCTTATCTACACTCTCCACCATTTGGTGAAGAACCCTTCCAGGTTCTTCTTGCTCCTGCCCATCACCTGCCTGAGCATGGCAGCTCCAGGCCTGCGCACACATGGCACAGCCGGACATGCCACATGTCCCTGCAGGTGGCCCAGGAGGGACCGATGTCTGCAAAGACCAGCCCTGCTCCCAGCTGTGGTCAGCACTGGGAGAAAAGAGGCAAGAAATCTGGGTCCTGCTTCCAACCTTGGCACCTTTGCCAGGTGGGTCTGACCCCTCCGAGTGCTTCACCACCTCTCCCAAGAGGTACAAAGAGGAGTAGGAAATGGGATTGGGGAAAATCCACCTTTCCTGAGTTCCCTAAGAATGGAAAATAAATTAGGGGAGTAGTCTGGGGAGCAAATGCAATGAGAGGGCTGGGTTAAACAGCAGGATAAGCTGGAGACCAGAAGAACGAGGGTGGAAGGAGCTCCTCATTTCTCAGGGCACCATGCTGGAGCACACTGCCTCTGGGCCAGGTGCCATGGGAGCAGGCTCTCGCTCCCCTGCTGGGATCCGGTGATGGGGGGGACTGGAAGGGGACTGGAATCGCTATAAGACTCTTGGATAGACCTTGGATAGGAGCTGGGGGCTCACCCCTCTCCAGAGCTTCCCACCAGCAGTGCCTGGTTGTGCTCTCCGATGTCGGCCTGGCCGTGCGCAGCCGTCTTGCAGCACCGGAGTCGTATTTTAGGGAGGGGATTCTGCCCCTCTACTCTGCTCTGGTGAGACCCCACCTGGAGTACTGCCTCCAGCTCTGGAGCCAACACTGGAAAGACATGGACCTGTTGGAGCCGGGCCAGAGGAGGGTCATGAAGATGATCTGAGGGCTGGAGCCCCTCTGCTGGGAGGACAGGCTGAGAGAGTTGGGGGTGTTCAGCCTGGAGAAGAGAAGGCTCCAGGGAGACCTTAGAGCCCCTTCCAGTGTCTGAAGGGGGCCTACAAGAAGGCTGGGGAGGGACTCTTGATCAGGAGGGGAGCCATAGGACGAGGGAGAATGGCTTCAAACTGGAAGAAGGGAGATTTAGATTAGATATTCGGAATAAATTTTTCACTCTGAGGGTGGTGAGCCCCTGGCGCAGATTGCCCAGAGAAGCTGTGGCTGCCCCATCCCTGGAGGTGTTCAAGGCCAGGTTGGACGGGGCTTGGAGCAACCTGGGCTGGGGGGAGGTGTCCCTGCCCAGGGCAGCGGGGTGGCACTGGATGATCTTCAAGGTCCCTTCCAACCTAAACCATTCTATGTTTCTATGATTTTGGGTTATTTTGGGTTTCTCAGCTGTTTTCCCAAGGAAGTAATTTGGGGGGACGGACGAGAGGGTTATACCCAACTGACAGCATCGCTGCTGCACCATCCATAACCTTATAACACCAACTTTCTGCTATTTAAGTCAGATTACAGCTATCATTATAAACCCTCCGCGTAGACACAGTTTATATCTCCACTGATAGCAGTCAATCAACGTGAAAAAAAAGGCTCATTTTCTTGCTCCCCTGCCCCACCTGTAGGAACACAGCAATGAGGGTCGCACCCTGGCTGTGCCCAGGCACTGAACCCCCAAAACCTCGTCCCTTTTTTACCCAAAATCCTAGTCCCCTTCCTTAACGCTTTGCTCCAGGTGCCCACAGCCATGAGGACCTCCTGGCCCTGCACGGAGGAGAAGAGAGCTCCCATCCTTCTCAGGGACTTGCTGGCTCGACAGACAGGATTTAACCAACCCTCTAGATCCTTCAGAAATGTTTCCTGGGCTTCTCCGCTTGCCAGGGAGCAGCTACTCCGGGAAAGGGTGCGGTGTCCCCACTGTCCCTGGGCTGTGATTGTGCAGGTGGCCACAGAGGGGTGCCAGAGACTGCCTGTCTGCAGCCATCCATCCCTCTGCTGGGCAACAAACCCATCACAAGCTGCTGCAGCCCAACAAACTGTCCTCTCAGGGACGTGGTCCAGCATCCTGGATCCTGCAGACCCTTCAGATCCCGCAAACTGTGACAGCCAAGTATGCAACGCTGCTCGCAACATCAGAGTTACGGTCTGCCGTGAGTCTCGCCAACCGTTCTCAGCGTAGGGCAGGATGGGGGCTACTAGGATCCCCTCACAAATAGCCCACGGTAGCTGCAAGTCCTTCCTTCAATAATCCAGGAATAAGGAAAGAACAATGCTAAATGTTGTTTAGCCAAGTTCTGTCCCTTCGGAGTAACGTCTTCCTGTTGCGTTATCAGCAGGTAGTAAGGATCTGCAGGTAAAAAGACCCATGTGAGTCTAAACCTGTGGTTTAGAGGAAATCCTCAGCGCCAAACCCAGATCTTCAGGGAGGCCTGAGGATGACCAGAACATTCGATGTCCAAGTGGAGACCAGGGACGAGTGGTGTTCCTCAGGGGTCAGTACTGGGACCCGTGCTGTTCAACGTCTTTGTCGGTGAAATGGACAGTGGGATCAAGTGCACCCCCAGCAAGTTTGCTGATGACACCAAGATGTGTGGCAAGCTAGACACGTTGGAGGGGAGGGATGCCATCCAGAGGGACCTGGACAGGCTGGAGAGGTGGGCCCATGCCAACCTCATGAAGTTCAACAAGGCCAAGTGCAAGGTCCTGCACATGGGTCGGGGCAATCCCAAGCACAAATCCAGGCTGGGCCAGGAATGGCTGGAGAGCAGCCCTGAGGAGAAGGACCTGGAAGTGCTGATTGATGAGAAGCTCAACACGAGCCGGCAATGTGCGATCACAGCTCAGAAGGCCAACTGTATCCTGGGCTGCATCAGGAGAAGTGTGGCCAGCAGGGCGAGGGAGGGGATTCTGCCCCTCTGCTCCGCTCTGAGGAGACCCCACCTGGAGTACTGCATCCAGCTCGGGAGCCCCCAACAAAGGAAAGACATGGACCTGTTGGAGCGGGTCCAGAGGAGGGCCACGAAGATGATCAGAGGGCTGGAGCCCCTCTGCTGTGAGGACAGGCTGAGAGAGTTGGGGTTGCTCAGCCTGGAGAAGAGAAGGCTCCAGGGAGACCTTATTGAGGCCTTCCAGTGTCTGAAGGGGACCTACAGGAGAGCTGGGGTAGGACTTCTTACAAGGGCGTGTAGTGATAGAAGAAGGGGGAATGGCTTCAAGCTGGAAGAGGGGAGATTTAGATGAGATATTAGGAAGAAATTTTTCCCTCTGAGGGTGGTGAGGCATTGGAACAGGTTGCCCAGAGAAGTTGTGGAAGTTCCATCCCTGGAGGTGTTCAAGGCCAGTTTGGACGGGGCTTGGAGCAACCTGGGCTGGGGGGAGGTGTCCCTGCCCATGGCAGGGGGTTGGAACTGGGTGATCTTCAAGGTCCCTTCCAACCTAAACCGTTCTATGTTTCTATGATTCTTTTTCGAGTCTTCCATGAGGAGTTACAAACCTCTCTCTCTCCTCCAGTTCCATAAAAGAAGAGCTAACCATTCCTGGGATGAAGGTGGTTCTAAATATGGGCCTTACAAACGTGGGCTGGAGATCCCTCAGCTGCAACCGTGGTGCGTTTCACGCGGCTGAGAGATGTTGCAGGACTCAGCAGGCTCACGTGTGCTGCTTGTTGCATGCGTGCTGCATCCTGGCAGACGCTCGCTCTTTCCTCAAAGAACTTGCTGGGGATGCTCCTTGGGCTCTGCTCGCTTGTCTTCCTCTCCGCTTCCTTTCCTCTGAAAGCTTTAGAGGAAGAAAACATTTCCCAGACAGCATTTATTAAAATACACCAATTTTAAGGAGCATTTAGGATGCCCGGTTGCTGCTGCAGTGAGTGTGTAGCCAGCCAAATGCGCGTTCGAGCAGAGGCGTTGCATAAGGCAAGGAAGAGTAGAGGCAGCTGAAGGAGCTCAGGATAGGAGAGAACAGCTGTAACAGCTGGATGAAGAAGGAGGGCTCGCTGGGAGGCAAAGACAGGGGTGTTTTTATAAGCTAAGCATGCATCCACAAATCACAGAACTCCTGCCAGTACCTTGACCTCTTGCGTTAATGACAAGGCAAGATCTGCAGGGAATTAAATAAGAAGCCAGACTGAAGCGCTGCCAAATCACCCGAATTTATCCTAAGTCACATAACGATGTCACTTAGGGACCTGCTCCAGGGATTTAGAGCATCGCCATCTCCCCTTCCTTTTAGAAACAGTCCCCTTCACCCAAAAAAACCAGTCAAGTTTCTAACCCTCCTAAAAGGTGGGGGAGAAAGGGAGCGGAGGAACCTGGAAAATATGAGCCAAGTTTAACCTCACAGTTAAAAAAACCAACAACCCAGTGAGGAAAGGAGACTTGGAAGGGTGGGGGGTGGGGGTGGGGGGCTGACTCATGGCATTTGAATGCTTGGGGTTGGCAGCGTTGCCTGTGGCATTTCTGTCCGAGTCCAGCCCATGAAAGCCTGGAAGTTTTGCAAGATGCTGTTAGATGATTTCTAGCCTCAAAACTGTGCTTCACTGCGGAGAGTCTGCCCAGCTCCGCTCCCGCTGTAGCTTGTGACATTGATTTTTCAACCTCCGTTCATGAACTGAGTGGAAGGATAACTGAAGGCCAACATCCCCACAAAGGGGAATGGCTTCAAACTGGAAGAGGGAGATTTAGAGTAGATACTAGGAAGAAATTTTTCACTCTGAGGGTGGTGAGGCACTGGAACAGGTTGCCCAGAGAAGCTGTGGCTGCCCCATCCCTGGAGGTGTTCAAGGCCAGGTTGGACGGGGCTTGGAGCAACCTGGGCTGGGGGGAGGTGTCCCTGCCCATGGCAGGGGGTTGGAACTGGGTGATCTTTAAGGTCCCTTCCAACTTAAACCATTCTGTGATTCTGTGATCCCTGCCATTACCCTTGTCCTGCAGCCAGAGTTGTGGACCCAGAGCAGCGTGCTGGAGTACGGTTTTGGCACTGAGATGACCACACCAGCAGCTCCAAAGGCCACATAGTCATTTCAGGCACAGTCTGACTTGGGCACAAATCCCCAGAAATTTTCTGTCCCACTCAGCACTCATGGCACATTAATAACAACTCGCTTCTTCGCGTGATGGAGGAAAGCCTGTGGGTTTCATGAGGGCAGGAAAAGGCATGGTCCTCTGCCTGGATCTCCTGATGCAGGTAGTGCAGGAGGGCAGGAGCGAGACGCAGACACCCCAGTGGGATGAGCACCTCCATCCTGATGTTCAGGCACTAAGCCTACTTGCAAAGACAAAAACGAGGCTAATGTTAGGCTGAGAACGGACCTTGAGCACCAGGTTTGGGTATCTTCACCCCGTGAGGTTGGGGCAGGGTACCACAGTCACCAGCCGGGACCATCAGGAGAAGGTGGAGGCACCAGCCAGTGGGAGCAAGACGAGCTGAGGAGAAGGGAGAAATTACCGAGCACAGGCTAGCTATCTGTGCAGGGGATGGCTCAGAGCCAGCCGATCAGCTCCGGAGACGCAGGTCTCCTAACGCTACCGTCTGAGTTGTTTTGCTGACCCAAGGCAGCTAAAAATAAAGGCAAGTAGACAAAACATCGCCTGCCGTACTGACAAAGCACATTAGTAACTAAGGTTGGCCTTAGAGAGCCAGATTAGTGTGGCACGGCTGGATTCTCTGCAGCCTGCCCGGTGCTCGTCCTGCGGCCAAGGACTTCTGTAACACTGTTCTGCCTTAGCCGTGTTTCAGGGACCTCTCCTGACAGCTTTCCCCTCACTGGGGCACTGAGAAAGTCTTGAAGGGATAGAGTGTGCCATCGGCAAGTTGCTTGATGACACAACACTGGGAGAGGTGGCTGACACACCAGAAGGCTGTGCCGCCATAGAGCGTGACCTGGGCAGGCTGGAGAGTTGGGCGGAGAGGAACCTTATGAAGTTCAACAAGGGCAAGTGGAGGGTCCTGCATCTGGGAGGAATAACCCCAGGTATCGGTACAGGTTAGGGGCTGACCTGCTGGAGAGCAGCTCTGGGAGTCCTGGTGTACAACAGGATGCCCATGAGCCAGCAATGTGCTGGTGGCCAAGAAGGCCAATGGCATCCTGGGGTGCATCAAGAAGAGTGTGGCCAGCAGGTTGACGGAGGTTATCCTTCCCCTTTACTCTGCCCTGGTGAGGATGCATCTGGAATACTGTGTCCAGTTCTGGGCTCCCTGGTTCAAGAAAGACAGGGAACTGCTGGAGAGGGTCCAGCAAAGGGCTACGGAGATGATGAGGGGACTGGAACGTCTTTCTTATGAGGAAAGGCTGAGGGACTTGGGGCTTTTTGGTCTGAAGAAGAGAAGACTGAGGGGGGATCTTATCAATGCTTATAAATACTTCAAGGGAGGGTGCCAGGTGGATGGGACCAGTCTTTTTTCAGTGGTGCCCAGTGATAGGACAAGAGGTAATGGGCACAAACTTGAGCATAGGAAGTTCCATCTAAACATGAGGAGGGACTCCTTTCCTGTGAGGGTGGCAGAGCACTGGCACAGGCTGCCCAGAGAGGTGGGGGAGTCTCCCACTCCAGAGACATTCCAAACCTGCCTGGATGTTGTCCTGTGCAACCTGCTGTAGGTGACCCTGCTCTGGCAGGGGGTTTGGACTGGATGATCTCCAGAGGTCCCTTCCAACCCTGATCATTCTGTGATTCTGTCATTCTCTTCTACCTAGCACCTTTTTTCCACCTAAGGCATAAGTGTATTTGGGGGACTTCTAATGCTTTGCCAGCTTGAAATATATCTAATAGCTTTAGAGGGGGAGACAGGCAGAAGATGGAGTTTCTTTAGGAAGGTAAGTTTAACCCCCAGCCCACCTTCTGCCTCATCGTAAATGGATAAACACGGGAAAACACATCACTACAGAGCACCAGGATGCTCCCAGATCCTTTCCAACACCACATTTCATAGAATCATAGAATGGTTTAGATTGGAAGGGACCTTGAAGATCACCTAGTTCCAACCCCCCTGCCGTGGGCAGGGACACCTCCCCCCAGCCCAGGTTGCTCCAAGCCCCGTCCAACCTGGCCTTGAACACCTCCAGGGATGGGGCAGCCACAGCTTCTCGGGGCAACCTGTTCCAGTGCCTCAACAACCTCAGAGTGAAAAATTTGTTCCTGATATCTAAGCTAAATCTCCCTTCTTCCACTTTGAAGCCATTCCCCCTCATCCTATCACTACATGCCCTTGTAAACAGTCCTTCCCCATGTTTGAGTGAGATCTCAGCACAACTCTCCATCACTGAGCCTTGATGGAGAGGTAATTTATAGCAACCTGCTCCTTCTTCCCCTAGACTTTGCCCTTCGCCTGCTCTCGGGGGAGCACAGGGCTCTCTGCTGCCTCGCTGCAGAAATGGGGAAGCTGCCTCAGGCTTAAGGGGCTCCTGAACCTCACTGAAAGCCAACGACAGCAAAACCTCCTTCTGCTTTTTTGCCAGGCTCATAAACTGGCCTCAGCTGAGCCTCATCCTCAGCCAGAGCAGCCTGCCTCTTTCCCTGCTGTCTCAAATTATGCATCTCTTCTTTATTCCTCTCCCTTTTTGCTCCTCCTGGGTCTCCTCCTCCAGTCCAGGGCTGCAATTAAAAGTCCAGGTCTCTTCTGTTTCCCATGGAGAGAGTTGCAGAGAGTCACCCCTGCCAGAGGGGGGATTTCAAACCTTCATTTCTGATGTGTCTCACCTCCAGTCCTTGGCCTTGCCTAAACTTTCCCAGCCCTTTCTTGTGGCTAGAAGGAAAGCTCTTCTTAGGATGCATCATCAAGAGACTTGGGTAAATCTGGAATGCAGGTGCTGTTTCCAGCGGTGTATGTTTCCCTGGAGCATTTGGCTGCTTCCTAATGGGAAAATTGTCTGCTAGGATGAATCCAAGAGCCCAAAGCTCTGAGCTCTTTGAAAAGCATTATGCCTGAGTCTACCATTTGAGGCAGGTAAGTAACACGGTTTGGGTTTGGGGTTTTTTGGTAGAAAAATATCCAGAGGTACAAAGATCCTGAGCTACACGACATACCCATAGCAAAATTTTAGGTATCTCCCAGGCTTCTTGTTTCTGTCATCCTTTCCCATTTCTTTCTGTTGCCCTACAGAAAGGCTGTAGGCAGCTGGAATACAGCTCTCATGAAAGATGCTGCATATAATATCCTCGCGCTGCACACCAGCACTCGCCAATGTGACCTTGGTTAAAATTGGAAGCCATCCCAGATCTTTCTCCTTCACTAATATATTTAGAAGCCTTTGCTGAGCCTGGCAGAGCAGCACTAACCTGCGCACTCACAGGGTGTCAGAATAAATGTGCTGTGATAGATAGCTTCGGAATCGCAAGGCTACAGTAGAGCAGCAGGCATGGAGTGGGAGTGGGTGTGAGGATCCAAGAGTCATCATCTGGACCTTGGGTAAAGGCTCACTGAGAAATAAATGATGTACTGCCCGTCCCAGAGGCTGGCCAGGGACACGTGCGCTGGGTTTGAGGGAGTCTAATTTACTCTGCTGGTGGGAACTGCTCAAAGACACCTTTCAGAGTTGTACATGCTGATGCTCAGGTTTTTGAAGCCTTGCTGAGATGAGTGCCAGGATTAGCCTCTCTTGCGCACTTCCCAAATCTCTTTGCCACTAGAGTGAAATATCTTGGCAGGAGATTATTTCTCTTTCAGGAGAGTGAGAGCTGGGAGCAGCAAGCAGGGAGCTTGCTTGGGGAGGTCTTCTCACCCTGGCTATTCTGGAAGTGCCTGATAATAGTTATGAGTTATAACACTTCAGATTATCAGGACTCAAGGGAAACCTTCAGGTGACAGACACAAGGACTGTCACCACCTCCTACCAAGACAGATATATCCATGCATTGCCTTCCCAAACCTTGCTCAGGGTAGATACAATTTGAAAAGAGGATAGCTTCTCTCACCTAGTTCTCCAGCCCTTTCTGGTGCAACCACCTTCGAAACAGGAACATATAGGTGGGATATACCAATACATGCAGGGTAGCTATGTTTAAAAGAAGGAAGCTGAAAGCACAGGCGTCGCTAAGTAGAGAAGCTTAACGATATCCTACCACAGCTGAGTAGCTGTAACTGTCCCCGTGCATGATCTAAGCCCACAACAAGTATTTCAACCTACTAACTAGTGGTCACTAACCGGAGGGATATAGGTGTACAGCATATACATAGAAACTGCAGCTCCACCGGTGAACGGTAACTCATGTATCTCAACATTCAATCCTTGTGACTACCAGAGATGTGTAAGATTAAAATCACTCGGGGTTCTGTCTCCTTGTAGAGCCTCCCTGACGCCTGCAGAGAACTCTACCTGTAAGCACTGGCGGTGAGATTACTTATGGATAACCTCGGAGGACTCCTCTGTGAATAGGGTCTAGCTGGGTGATTAGGGATAACTGAGACTAATTAATTTTCAGTCCATATGAAGTAGGTTCGCAGAGAGTTTTTTGTAGATGGGGATTTCTTGGTGATGGGAGGCACCAGCCCGGTCCAGGCTACATGGAGGTGTATTTGCTGTGTTCCACGTGCTGTGTGTAACAGCATGGAGCACCTCCTTGGCGCTGGTCACAACGTGACGGTAATTCAGGGGCAATGCAGACTTTTACACACTTCAATCAGCCTTGAAGAACCACCTCAAAGCTGAAGGTGTTCAACTTCTATGCCGGTTTTGTCCCTGGGCCTTTTTTCCAGCAGTATTATCTCCAAAGTCAAACCACTTAGCGTGTTATTAGTCTGCTCCTGGCTGTGTTGAACCAGCAACCAAGCCCTCTCAGGCACCTGGTAACTGGTACCCGTGCTCATCTGGTTGCTGCTATCCACTGGTTGGTTTTATCCGGTCTTCTACTCGCATTTTATCATCGACATCCAACTTGCAGGGCTGTTTGCTCCGCACCGGGCAGATCCTTGGCTGAGATCTTCTTGCATTGCGGTAGTGCTACATCCAACTGCAGTGAAGCAGGACCGAGAAAGTGACACCAGTGATAATGTGCTTTACAATGAGTCATTAATAAAGAGAAAAGTGCTTAGAGGTGACAAAGTTCCTATTAAGCTTAACAGCATTAGGCCTGTTTAGTTAAGTTTAAGAGACAATTGCTATAGTGACATGTTCACATTTCTAAAGTGCAAAAACAATAGGTCCTTTTTGCAAATGTTAAGACATTTCTCTTGGAAAAGGGAGGAATGAATGAATGAGCATCACCTTGGGGAAAAGAAGGCACATGCATCGCTGCAAGGAAAAAAAAAAACAAACAACAAACTAACTCCTGAGGATTTTAGCTTGAAGCACATTTAAAAATAGAAATAGGAAAAAAAAAATTCAGATATATTCTCTGTATGAGGTCGTGCTCCTGCTGGAGGAAAGAAAGGGCTGCCCACTGCAGTCAGCCCTGCTTGGGAGGGGCTTGGTACCTCTGCTGCAGAGAGAACTCTCCTGAGCACGTTATCAGGTGTTGGAAACCTCCGAGGTCACAGGTGCCAGCCTAGGCACCCTGTCAGTGCCTGGTAATGACCTTGAGAGACCTTTTCATGGCAGCTTAAACTGATGGTAGGGGTTGCTGCTGCGGTTCCACCCTTGGCCATACGCCAGTCAGAGATGAGATGTCATGTAGCAAGTCAGAAGCTAAATTGGTCAAAAAAAAAAGAAAAAAGGATCACTTAAACATTATAGAATCATAGAATGGTTTGGCTTGGAAGGGACCTTAAAGACCATCGAGTTCTACCCCCCTGCCATGGGCAGGGACACCTCCCCCCAGCCCAGGTTGCTCCAAGCCCCGTCCAACCTGGCCTTGAACACCTCCAGGGATGGGGCAGCCACAACTTCTCTGGGCAACCTGGGCCAGTGCCTCACCACCCTCACAGGAAAGAATTTCTTCTTAATATCTCATGCAAATCTCCCCTCTTCCAGTTTAAAACTGTTCCCCCTCATCCTATGGCTCCCCTCCCTGACCAAGAGTCCCTCCCCAGCTCTCCTGGAGCCCCTTTAGGGACTGGAAGGGGCTCTAAGGACTCCCCGGCGCCTTCTCTTCTCCAGGCTGAATGCTCCCAACTCTCTCAGCCTGTCCTCACAGCAGAGGGGCTCCAGCCCTTGGATCATCTTTGTGGCCCTCCTCTGGACTTGTTCCAGATAAAGAGTCACTCCCCATCTTTCCTGTAGGTCCCCTTTAAGTACTGGAAGGCCGCTATAAGGTTTCCCTTAGAGTGTTTATGCCAACCCATCAGACACTCGGCTCAGGGTTGTCCTAGCCAACTACTTACCTTCCCCTACCTTCTACCCCACTGTCCCTCCTAGAACATCTCATGCACCTCCTGGCTTCAAGTGGCCCAGATATTTCCCTGGCCTGAAGAAGGGTTTGTGCACCTGAGAGCTCGTCTAGTTTTTCTGACTCTACCAGTTGGCCTAATAAAAGATCTCTCCACACACACCACTGACTTCAAGGAGACCTCGCATGTAGCTGGTTCTGCCCAAGATAACCTGTCACTCCTCTGGCTTTGTGCTTATCTGTGGGAACGGGGCGTGTGGGGCGGGAGCCTCGCCTGGGTCTCTGGGTTTCCCTCCCTCTTCTGCACCTGAATGCGCTTATTGTTTGTGCGTCTTTGTCTGTTGGAGGGGAAGAAGGAGGCCTTAAATGAATTGGGTCAAACAAGTTTTTCAGCTGCACGCAGGTTAGGAGAGGCCACAAGAAAAGAACCGCAGCCCTTTGAAGTCAGGCTGCTCCTTTTCTTTTTCACGGGCTGTTTTTTAAATCTGACAGTGAGTGATACTTTCTCAGATGGAGATCAATTCACCGAACACAAGAACAAAGGCTCTCTAAACACACCACTATCCGAGGGCTCGCATTGCAATGACATACCATTGATGGAAGGCCAGGAGGCAGCTCCAGCTAAATCATGTTTATAATAAGGGCAAACCTTTCCTCCAGGGCCTTTCACTCTAAAAAATGCAAGAACTGGGCAAAAATGAGGGCATCTCTCCATTCCTAAGGAAGGAATCTGCCATCAACAGACACTAGTTTTATCACTTGTATTTAGATGTCGAGGTGGCAGGTACTTTTGAAATGTCTGGCCATGCTGATGATGTTCAACCCATGAGAAGACTTAGGGTCTGAGGTCCACAACTGAGATATGTGGTGTCCAGGCTTCACTGATCCCTGGGCAGTGACGCCAAGGAGGCCACTGTTGACCTGGAAACTCCACACTCATCTGTCCTTGTTAGTTTTCATTTAACTTTCTGGTTTCCTTTGGGTACAAAGAAGGTCCTTGGGCAGTCTGTGGAGTTACACACAGTTTTCTGTTTAACTTAAACAGTCTTAAGAGCAGGGACTAGGTCTTCCCCGTCTAGATATATGCCTAGGCAATGAGCTGTAAACTCACATGTTCTCCCTGTCTCTCTCTCTCCGCCAGTTAATTATTTTATACAAAACAGAGAAAGAAGCTGAACAAGCCTCACTTCAGAATAACTTGCCAGGTGGCTAAACTCCTCAAAGCTGGGAAGGGGTCTTCTAGGTCTCCTCAAGCACTGATGGGTGGGTGCTCTAACTCATGACTTATTGAGTAAAAAGGCACAGCTTCCCCATGGCACTATTTTGCAAGAAAAGATTAGCTTGCACATTCATCTGCAAGAGATGGTCCAGCGCAGACCCCTTGGAGGAGCAAGCACCTCCTTGCTGCCTGTTAGCCACTTGCTCCCCATGGTCTTGTCATCTCCTTCCAGCCAGCTAAGGCAGCTCATGACTACATGATCAATGAAACACACATCCAGACCTGGTCTCAAGATGAGATTTGCCCACCGTCTTTGCAGCAAATGCGCGAGCTCAGACTAAGACGACATCAGGCTGGCATCTGAAGCTCTTCCCCTTGTGGTATAGATGTAACCCAGCTCTGCTCACACAGACCATCTCACTCAGGACTGAGGGTCTTCTACAAACGTGATGCAGCAATGCCGAGCTCTCTTCTAAAACATTTTCATGTATGCAAATGAGGCTCTGCAATCATATCTTGACACAGGCTGAAGAGTTGGCGTCACAAAACTAGGATTTCTTCCAGACCGCCACTGGGCCTCCCTGTGGACATTTTGGAAATGCCAGGACACTTCCTTGGGGTATTTAAAGAGCCTTTCTGGGATGAATAACAGAACCTACAGAAAGGTTAGCATCAAAATAGCTGTGGAGCAAGAGCATCTGTAGGGGACGCGTAGCCAGGGGTTCAGTGTCACCTATTCTGTGCAGCTGTCCTATGGCTAATGTAAAAATCTGTATTCTGAAAAGGTCAAAAAGGCAATTAAAGAGACAAAAGACCAGCACTTTCCAGTATCGAAGCAGATGCTCAGCCAAAACATTTGCCTGTAAGATTGTATTTCCTTAAGGTTTATTAACCATTAAGCGTTTTTAGGGACGGGATCATAAAGATAATGAACTGAAGGACAAGTATAGTCAGGATTCCTTCGCAAATTATTCCCGTTGGGTTAGACAAACGTTTGAAAAGCAAAATGCTTTGTTATGATTTTACAACAGGAGACCCTGAGCTCGTCCCTGGCAGCTCGTCTCGGCTTAAACTTGCCAGTGAAGCCAGGTAACCTGCTGGGTTAAGGGAGAGCCGAGCAAAGCAGCCGCATTGAACCAGCAGCAGGATGATTTGCAAGGACTTTCACCCTTGCGGCAATGCCAGCTTAAAAAAATTCCACTCTCCCCACCCCGATTGCTCAGTGCATCACCCTGTGCTCTTCAGTTGTCCTGGCACTAAAGTAGATCAGCAAACTGATCCAGGTTAAAGACAAAAAGTGAGGGGTTTTGCGGTGGGGTCTGGTTCCAAGAACAGTTTCAACCAAATTACCTAAATTTTCAAATGCAGCCATGNTCATTTCCTAGTAACTATTAAAATATGCTGATTTCCAACTAAATGCAACATTTTTTTGCTAGATTTTGGTTAGTACGTGGGTATGTGATCAAAGTGGAGATTGTGGGATATCCCTCACTGGAGAGCAGTAATAACATGTGAGGTGAAAACCGTGCCAGAAATCACAGCTAACCTTGTCTTGGGCATGGGGAACGGATGAGCCGAAGAGCCGAGGTCCCTCCTGGCTCTGTTTTGCTATGAATCTAAGACAGAAACACATATTTAGGTCATCATAAAAATGAATACCCATTTTTCAGAGTTTTAATTCTTCAATGTTTTACATTATAGAACAATAGATGTTGCACATGTATTTACTTGTTTGTACCAAATCATAGAATTTAATGGCATTTAACTACAATGCAGTGGACAAATGAATTATTAATGAGTTTGTTCAAATTTATTCTCACAGACCTGAGACCCGTGCCCCAGCAAGCAGTTTGTAGAAGGCCATCTTGTTTTGAAGGATGTGAGAGTCTAACAGAATGGACATGGGTTGCTCCTGGCCAGAGCTCTCAGGGATGAAGCCTAAATGTGTTGGGTAAATAGGGAAACATCAGTTTGTTTAAAACCAACTTAAATCAAGAAAGTCCTGTTGTCGGTGACCTGACTTGACAGATGTATGCGGTGACCAGAAACAAGATTTTTAGAACTAGTGGATTTTCACACCTCATTTTTTTATTCCTGGAGGATTAAAACACACTTTGTTGCTTATTTCAATTGCCAATTCTCTTCTGAGTCCTGGATGAAGAAGTCATTGAGCTAAGTTAGGCACGGAAATGGAAATGAAGTAAATAAGTCTCCCTGCGTCTGCGGAAAAGTTGACCTCTGTCAAAAAGTGCGTTAGTTCCTCAAGAAACTAGGGCTTCATGGGCTTTGCCTTGATTGTGACTGCTCCACCAACTTGCATTTGCAAATTTGGTAATTAAGGAAATTTAAAAGAGTGCAATAAGCCTAGGACTTTCAAGAAGCTGTAATCTTTTATTTTTGAAGGCCTATGTAATTAAATACAAAAACCTGCTCTAAGTAAAAACCACTGAAAGAGATTAACTTTGGTCTCCATCCTGCTGGCTTACTGCATCTCAAGGAGGAAATGGGGATGCCTAATCTATGTGCAGGGGAGGTCAAAGTCCGGGAGGAAAAATGAGGCTTGTTCTACTCCTTGACCCGGATCTTGGGCCATCATCTGCCCTGGCCAAGCTCTGGAGCCCTCTGGGAAGGGGTGGTTGAACACACCCACCGCCTCCTCGTGGTGCGCTCATCCAGGAGCCTGGCTGAATGGAGAACCCAAGAAAGTTACTGCTGAGCCGAGCAGCAGGAATGTTGTGTCTCTGGACAACCTGTGTGCAGCGTGAATGTCAAGGGCTGAGTTTGGTTGTGTAAACATAGGTCTCCAATGCCATGTGAGATGCTCTTGGACAGAGCCTGGAGGGCGTGACACAGGGCTTACAGGAGATATGTCATGGAGTGGTGGCTGAAGGCAAGGCCAGAGATGGCCTCAAACATCTCAGCTAACACAGGAGGCCCTCATTTAGGCAACCCAAAGGCCCATGGGCCTGAGCTACCGCCCATGAGGATGGGAACCATGCGGGTCATGAGACTCCAGCCATTGTGCCTGTTCCAGTTCACTCTTCCCCTTGCAGGGCAAACAGTCCTGAAACCTGAAGGGCTCCCAGGCAAAGCAGATGGATGGAGCCAACAGAGAACCCCCCAGGACCTTTCAGCTAGAGCAGACCTCGCCTGGCTCCTGCTTCATCCACCACCCAGACCCAGGGGCAGGGATGCATCCAGGGTAGCAGGGGCTGGGCAGGGTGTAGGGCTGAGGCTCTTTGTACTCTGATTGTTCCCAGATACCGTGTGATGCATTAAAATACTTGGCACGGTGGGGAACACGGGCTTGTGTTCGCAAAGCTCGGAGCACGGAGAGAGTAGTTATCCTTGTCTCTGCCTTCCTCTCCTCCCCATCAGGGAGATGCCATTCAATCAACTCAGGCTACTGCATATAAGAAAATTAAATCCATGGGCTCCTCCTGCCTCTCTACCCCCTTCTGCCCCCACATCTATATTTCTTGATTGTACCTGCTAACGGCAGCTTTTGCTACACCCGGGGAAGGCCAGAAACAAGCCCGTCTGAGGAACTGGCACCCATCCCTTTGCGTGGATGAGCTTAGGAGGGACTCTGGGTAGAGTTGCGCTAAGCTCTTTTTCTCCTGGAGGCAAAATCCTCATTCCCAAAGTACACTGTAGCCAATTTACCCTGGCCCAGAGCCTGGGAACAAGAGACTATTGCTAAACTCAGACAGCCTCTTGAACTAGGGATGCTGCTCCGTGCCATTTCCCCCAAAGGCACTTTGTGTCAACGCCTCCACTTTTAACAACCTTGCCTCCACTGGATGGCAAAAATGCCTTTTTGGCATCTGGTTTGCAGCGTTATAAAGGAAGACAATCTTATTGCCAGGACAAGAGAGAGTCAGATGCTATCTGCGCTCCAGTCCACGGGGCACGCTGTGGGGCTGTGTCCAGACACCCAGTGCAAGCTTTAGATGTCAGAGGCAGGGTGCCGGGAGGAGCAGCCCAGAGCTCCAGTCAGCTTGCCCCAAGTCTCTGCAATGCCGCGCTGCCGGATGGCAAACGCTCCCATGGGTACCCCGGATCAGTCAGCGCATCTCCATCGCATGCCAGCTGAAAGTCCTCTAGACATGCTCCTGAGGCATCCCTGCTTTCCCTCAGAAATTGCCCCTGGGATGACGGCACGGCAACCAAACTCTGAATCTCTTACTGCCGTCCCTGTAGCAGCTATGAGAAGAAACTCTTCCTGCATGGGAAGGTTGCGTAGCTCTGGAGGTGACCCAACGTTGAGGGCACCTGCCCTTCCTGTCCCTGCCACCAAGGGGAAGAGTTTCTGGGGGAGCAGGGAGAGGGTCCCTGCTCCTGTACCTCTCAGGGGAGCTTCTTTGTCATTATTCTTTCTAGGCCAGCTTGTGTTATCCCTCTCATAAAGAGATCTCCAACAGCACCTCCCCATTTCTGACCCCATCCCAACACCTCCCACACTCACCTCCAAACCTCTCTGCTCCCCGCAGCTTTCCTCACTTCCCCACCTCTTATTTCCAGCGCTGGAAGCACCCATTTCATACTCAAGCCTTTGCAGCCCTGGGCTGGAGCATGCCTGCTTCAGAGAGTCCTCGGAGAACAGAGTTGTTAATCTGTGACCGGATCTGTTGAGCACAAGCAAACCATGATTTGCAGAGCTTATAACTAATTCAAAATTAAACAAAGTTTCCTGGAAGTGGCAAATGGCACTTTTTGACAGCAGGACCAAATTTCATGCTCTTTTTTTTTCAATGCATGGAGTCTTTTCTGCTCTTACAGCAGTTTCATGGAATTATTTATTCTCAAAATCTGGGCAAAACACTGTGCTTTCCCCTCATTCTTGGAAATGGTCAAAATAGTTCGGCTGAAACTTTCCAGAGAACTTCAGCCTAAGGCAGACATCTGGCATGGAACAATTTTTGCCCAAACAATTACAGTTTGATGAAACTATAAGCCGAATTCCTGGCGCCTAAAGCGCTGGGCTCCGTTGCGCTGATAAACTGAGTATGCTGGGGACTTGCACCGGCCATGAGCATGGTCTGTAAACATGATGAAGCTTTAGGGTCTTCTGCTCCAGGAAAAGGTAGGGGAGAGCATAGCCACGAGAGGGAGTGCAGTTACTTATTCTCACCGTGCAGCACAGCCCCGCTACTGCTAACCGCACCAGCCCTTCGGCTATGAGCTGTGTTTCAGCTGCAGATGGGTTCTGGTGGAGGCCCTGTGCCGCGAGGAGTCTCGCCCAGTGAGAATTATGAAGAAAACGATGAAGCACCACGGTATGCTTGTGTCACGTCTACCAAACGGCCCACCCGCGTGACGGGCTATTGCGACATTGGGCATTTTGCTTCTGACACCAAAAACGGTAGGTGAAAAGTTACACGGAGATTCAAAGAGGTCTCAGTGCTGGATTTCAGGATCTGAACACGTGCATGGATCCTACGAGGACATGGAGCACTGCGTACCTGTCCCAGCTCCTTGCAGCACCAAAGGAAGAGGGGCTCCGATCTTGAACTGCCACCTGACCAATTCGATCTGCAAAGATCCTGGCCTCCCCAAAGATGATGGGTGAGCTCGGGGGAATCAGATCCCCACGCCATGGTTCCCAACCCAAATACCTCCAGATGAACACTGGGCTCAGTCTCATTTTCAAAGTGACCAACTCAATGAGGTCTGAACTGCAATGGTCTTGTTGCTCCACAGGGGAACGTGCAGGGGACCTATTTGCATCCAAGCAACACCGCGATCACTGTGCGCTCCAGGCATGTTTTATTCGCTCAGGGCTCAGGCCAAATCTGAAACACACCATCAAACATGACCAAGTTATCGTAATATAACAAGTTACGGCCCATGAGCTGGGCTGCTAAATTGTTCCTCTGTGTGCTCACGGCCTGTCCATGTGGCGAAGGAAAATGTGTCAGCTGAACTTGCCACGAATGTGGTTCAAACCCCAGGTTTTACTTCAGAACCGGAGCACGTTAAGAGCTTACACAAGGTCAGCAGCTCCAAGACAGGTTGCTGGGGTAACAGTCAACAGCAGAGGCTTGAGCCGATGCACTTTATCTCTCAATTTGGGTTGTGTCTTCTCGTACACATCAGGGCAGTCACAGCAGCTCAGCTGAGAGTCAGCTAATCTGTGAAGTCACCATATTTCAGTTGTGTTCGTTCAGGAACCTAAGGCCACTGAGCCTTGACAGGCACAGGCAGGGAAATTTTGCAGGCGCTAGACCAGCCACAAGAGGGGGATCACAGTGAATGCAAGAGATGCTGAAAACCGTCTGGAAACCCTACTGGAGCCCCAGACTTGAGGGGTTCAGATCTCCCTGCTCTGGCTGCTTTATCTCCCATTCACAAAACCAGTTTCCCTGACAACACCTAAGACATGGCTTAAAATTACGGGTGAAGGAGAACTGCACTTTGTCCACTGGAAAACCAAGAACATCTCTTTGTACTAAGTATTTCAAACACAGCTGTTGAAAAAATACCTATGTTTGTATTGGCCAAAGCACACACGTCCTTACCCAGGCTAACTCTCACATCTTACAGTCAGGCCAGAAAATGTGCTTTATTCTCTTATCCTGTGACTTTTATTACTGACCCACAGTCAAACCCATGAATATCACATATGTGACCACACAGGGACAGCAGGCGCGGCCGTTACGGCGAGGAGGACAGACTCCTAGGACCTGAGCTATCAAATAATCACCATTAGCTGTTGCGGGTATAGAAGATGCCACACAGCCAGGCAGGATCTGTTTTTTTCCCTCTCAAAGGGGTGGCACACAGACACACTAGTCATGGTAACTGTCATCTTGGGTGCGATCAGCCAGGTTTTTAATTGGCTTGCAGATGTTGTGCCCTGGCCATATATATTATTTTCACTTAAGTTTATGTCAGCAGGAACAGGAGTCTACTAAATTTATCCCCTGTGCTCAAGACTAACTGCACAGGCCTTGAAGGGTATTTTTAATAGGAGGTAAACCTCATCCACAAACAGTCTCTCATTTCAGGCCTACAAATGAGATATTTTCCAGTCCGGTTTAACTCCAACCCTGCCCCTTCCTTCCACAAGCCCCAAATGACTGTTTTCTCCTGATTCTTTGGTCATTGTGTAAGTGTGATATCCCTTGGCAGAGCCTGCAAAAGAGCTGGGGAGGAACATGGTTCCTGCCTATTTGGCTCCGTTTAGGGTTAAAGCCAGGATGGGTTTTGTGCCTAAAGCAACATCCTTCACGCAAATGCCAGTATAACATAAATTGTGCCGGGCTCTGAGGAGAAGCAAATGTCAAAAATTAAGTTATTCTTCTGCTTGACTCACAAATCCAAGTAGCATGCAAATAAAGAGGAGCCATCTGTTCAGTCCCTGGGCCATTTCAAGTTGAGCATCCAGCGCCAGCTTCAGCTCCCAGTTACATCAGGTCAGCCCTGCTGGCTGGCCTCCACAGGACGTGCTCAGCCTTGCCCAGGACCGCCTGTCACCGCACAAGTGTCTGTAACCCTTCACGCTCCTCTTGAGCTCAACTGGCATGTTGTCGCTGAAGCCGCTTGCAGCTGCTCACGCTCGGGTGCAAGGTTTCCCTACTTCCAGGCAGCTTCACAAGCAGGATTTCAGGGTTTCTCCTGTTTTAGTTCCTTCACTGCACGTATCAGGCTAGGTCCCTCACTGCCCCGTGATGCTTCGCTGATGCATGAGAGCGGTTGGTGCAATTGGTTTGAAATCAGATTCGTCACTGGCTTCAGCGGAACCTGCGCTACACCCATGGCTGCCTTCCTGCATCTCCAAGGACACTTTATTATCGTCAGCATTAGTGGAGCCTTTGGATAACCCGTTGGGCCAAACATCGATGGAGGAAGAGAGAATTATCACCTCATTTAAGAGGAGACAAAGTGAAAGGAGACCTGACCATACTGCAGATGGGTCCAGAGATGTTTAGTAAGCTGGCCGTGACACAGTCTTTAAACATTAGCTTGAGAGAATCACCACACCAGGGACAGGTCACCCTGGCAAAGCGTGGCTGTGTAGCTCGAGCTTGTACGTCCTGAAGGACTTGGACTGTGTTAGGTCCACCAGCTTCACCATCCCAGCTCTCCCATTCACTGCGCGAGACATACTCCAGTTGCGGGAACGATGGCAGAAACGATGCCCTCACAGAGCACGCAGTCCGGCACTGAGTGCATGTTAGCACTCGAGCAGGTTTTTCTGCCACGCACCAGGCTGAAGTCTAGCAGGCATTAATTATCATGGTACAGCGAGGGGACCAGAGCCATAGTTGTGAGCAGTATTTAAGGCTGCATAAACCTAAGGATGAGGAGGGCTCTTGGCGGGAAATACGATTAGGAGAAGGTTTGGGGTCTGTGCTGGGGGCCAGTAATTAGCCACTGAGCAGCAGTCCGGGATACGGTCAACACGCGAGCGCTTCCATCTCACTGCAAACTCAGACCGGGTAGTTTAGGTCGACGTTGAATGGAGATCGCACAAGCCCCTAGTTGGTTGCTGCCCTTCCTCTGTGCTGCCCTCCTCCCAGCTAAAACAGCCTGGTTCCAGCGCCTCTCAACTCCCACGTCTTCTCCAAGGACTCCCCCCATCCCACCCAAACCGACAGAAACGCCAGGGTAGCTCCAGGGAAGCGAGCAGATTGCTGTCAGTACAAGGGGAGAGCAGGAGGTATCAGTGAAGGAACACTCCCTGCATCCTCAATGTGTAAATAAAGTAGGAAAGAATGAAATCTAGCTTTGTCACTTGTTGAACAGGCAGCTCCAGACCAAAATCAATGACCAGGTTAGTGGAGTAAAGCAAATAATGTTGCAATGATAAGAGAAGGACCATTAGATTTCTTGGCTGAATCCCGCACTTGAGTGGGTGCACTCGAACAGGCAGCGCACCGCGTTTAGAAGGGCTGACACTTCAGAAGCACTGATGCGTACTTGTGATGGATGTTAATTCGGAGAACACTCTTTTGGTATGGCAACTCCTTCAAATGGGAACAGCCAGACGTTCACAAAAACATGATGGAAGCTAGGAGCGAGGTTCCTTTCTCCTGCAAGACAGACCGGGTCACCAAAGCTTGTGCTCCTCGAGCCACAGGCTTCCTGTCCACGCTGCTGGCTGGTATCTGCAGGTGGACCGAGCTGTATCCCACTCTGCTTCGTGCAGGCTGGACCTAACCCAGACTGAGAGTGTCTTGATCCTGGCAAGAGCCCCACGCACGCTTTGGTGCCATCCCTCCAAAATCTGGGCTTAGGGATTTCCCTAACAGGGACTCGAAGGCTTACAGAGCTGGGATGGAGAACAGATGCAGACGTGCTGAAGCAACCATGAGACGTTTGCTGACAGGTAGCACCAGGAGCTAAATGGAGAGCTTTTACAATGTGAGTCACTCGCTGAGCTTCATCTCATGGCATATTAAGCAGTATGAATCAAAGACCAAAAATGCAGGGCATGTCTTGCCCTACAAAAACACCATCAACCACTTTACTTTTTAAGTAACGATTTGCTATTGATTATGGGCATGAAGATGAGGTAGCTCCCTACCTCTCCTGCCAATTCCCACACTCTCAATCACATTACAAGCAAATGCCAGAGTTGAGCCCGCTCTAACAGAGCCGAGTTACCGCTCTTAGGAGGGGATAAACTGGGCAGGTCAGAAATCTCTGGGCAAATGCCTGAGAGTACTTGAGTTGACCAAAGACCTCGGTGAGCGCAAGTGGAACAAACATGGCAGTAAGGTAGGGGTGGCCACACCTTCCTGACTTTATAAACCACACGCCAAAGTCTTCACAAGTCCAACAGCCACAAGAGCTGCCAGACATACCTTGGAGAGATAGGTAGGGAACATGGCGTAGAAGCATGGTGCTCATGCAACATGGTTCCCAGGTGCTGCGGCGTGTTCAGGTTCAGTGATCCTTCCTGCCAAGGGAAGGTGAGCCAAGTGCCAATGATGACCACAGCACAGGTGGTGTCCTTGCTCATTGGGATGTAGACCCGCCAGATCTGAAGAAGGTTGGCAGAGCCAGCTTCTGGGAAAAAGGAACAACCAAGAGTCCCAGGCAAGGTGAGGGCATGAACTGGGTCCAGGGTCCATTTAGGAAAAGCAGGAGCAGGACGGGGAACAAGGCTACAACGTAGGTCTGACACTGATCCAAGACGCATGACCCCAGGCAAGACTACAAATAGGTGCTACAGCACAGCTCAGGCAAGGTGCTGGAGCCTCTGGACTAAAGAGTGGAGGACGTGTGGGTGGAGGTGAGTTTGGACATGGCAATTAAGGCCTGTTAGTGCACTCAGGACCCTGACACAGCAAGATGCAAAGTGGAGCAGGAAAAGTTATGCTTCTATTTTATCCATTTCTAATCTCAGGCCAAGGTCTTCTTTGGTTTGGTCCCATCTCAAGTTTCCCCGTGGCTGGGCAGGAGGAGAAAACAATGACAAGGAGATACAAGTGGCACTTTCTGCCTCGTGACAGGCCGTGTCTAAAGCTGTCCTCCCTCGTAGCCTCTCACCTGCCATGATGGTGAGTGTTTGCCAGACGAAGGCGTGCGGGAGTCCTTTGGGCACGTCTGTCTTGTGTCACGCACTCTCTCCAAGATGCTTGTGCTGCAGTGAGTTCGGATGCTCGAGAAGGCAATACCATCTTGGTGGATTTTTGAAGGCAGGACATGTACCGAGGAGATCACGGGGTGGCATCACGTTGTTCCTGTCAGTGTGTTTTACGTGAGCCTGTTATTTTAAAAATAATCAGGTGCTAAGTCTGGATGTAGAGAACAAGATAAAGCGTGGGTTTTTTCCTCTGTCCCCTGTGAAGAGCTTCTGCAGCTGGACCTTCCTCTCCAAAACCAGGTGATGCAGAGGAGTCATAGCTTTATCATGCGAAAGCTCTCTGTGATTCTTTGGGGGGTATCCCCAAATACTGCCTCTGCTTTCTGTTGGGAACATCAGCAGAGAACAGTCACAGCAGCTCCTCCTACCCTTTCTAATTTAAACCTTCCCTTTAAATCCAAAAATGTACTAGCGCTGAAAGTTTTCCATTGAAATCAGAGAGTTTTGACTCATTCAGAGTTGCATCCCTGTTGGAGCAGCAGTTAGCAAATGGTTACACTCAGTCTCAGAGCAGAGATCCCAGGCCGAATCTGAGCATCACTGCGCCAGGGTCCTCCACCTGAAACAGCTGGCTTGCAGAACAACGTACCCTAAAGCAACGGCTTGAAATGCTGTTTCGTTGAAAACGTTTGATGAAAGTTTGCCGCATCCACCACAGAAATCCTGGAAAAGAGCATGCCAACATGCTGGAAATATTCTAAATGCACATGGGAAGGACACCCCCTCCAAATAGCTGATATTGAGGGTGAAGACTCAATTACTTTAAGAGTTTAAGCTGACAATGTTCTTCCATGACTCAGCATCGCGCTGACTGCGCTCGGGGACCCGGTGGGAAAGCACGGAAGCCTGATGACGGGGTAGGCTGCCAGAGGAAATAAAAACACACACACACAAAAAATAAAAAATCCCAAATACCCAAAACAACAACCTGCCAAAGAAAACAACCATCAAAAAAAACCCCAAAACCCTGCTGTCAGGACCTCAGTATTTCTGCCTTTGGAATACCAGTTTTGGGACCAAGCTGATTAAATGTATAAAGGAGGCTTGTTGCTGCCCTAATTTTGTGGAGCGAGCCGAATTTAGGTGCATTCTTTGCCTGCTTTCTCTGCAAGCCAGATTTTATTCCCCCACAGCCCAGCCCTTAAGAAGGTGAGGAGTGATACGGGATCATCCCCAAGTTTTGCCAGGTTGGCTTCAGGGGATGATGTCGGTCTACCAAAACCCGGAGCAGGTGGCCCCCTCGGCTTGTGATCCACACCAGGATGGAAAACGATACTTTCAGGAAGGTGTTTTTTTTTTTTTTTTAATTTTTTTCTTTTCTCAGAAGAAAAACTTTTATCTTGAATCCCCTTTCCCTGGGTACTGGAGAACGCAGGTGGACAGGGACAATTAGGAAAGGGATGCAGAGAGGATCCAGACCTGCTGGATCCACTGGAAAGGAATGCCGGGAGACGTACCCCACTCCATCACTCCCTTTACCGGGGGGGGTCTCGCAGTGGGACGACGACACTGGAGCAACGCTGTATTTTGGTAGGATGGGGCTCTTCTTTTTTTTTTTGCCTCCCCCACCTAA
>VZSZ01000009.1:0-26863 GCA_013398815.1 Ibidorhyncha struthersii | reverse complement strand
TTGTATTTAATCAGAATTTCTGATGTCACAGCTTGCACCTGTTACCTCTTACATAGTCAAGGTCCATCTCCAAGAAGATGTAATAGGGACAGAAAAATGTAGCAAGGACATTGAGCTCCAAACTGGTCCCTGAGCTTTACAGATATCATTCCCCAGGGAGGTCGTGGAGTTTCCATCGTTGAAAATTTTCAAAAGCCGTCTGGACAAGGTCCTGGGCAATGGGCTCCAGGTGGGCTCTGCTTGAGCAGGGGGCTTGGACCAGATGACCTTGGGAGGTCCCTTCCAACCTCAGCTACTCTGTGTTTCTGTGATTCTGTGCAGAGGATGTCATGTCTGAAACCACAATATTCAAAGTCCAGAATGTCAGATTGGAGCTGTGGATGTAACCAATTGCCATGTGTCTTTTAATTTTCATTTCCTCTCTCCTCGTTAATCATTTGCAAACATAGTGATAGAGAGTGTATAAGACGACGAGCTCTGTGACAGAGAGGCACAGAAGACTTGCTTAGTCCTCTGAGTTGGTGTAGTAGTTAAGTGAAGATCAAGTACGAGACCACCTGAGGAACCTGAAGGTGCACAAGTCCATGGGACCTGACAAGATATATCAGTGGGTCTTGAGGGAACTGGCAGATGAAGCTGCTAAGCCCCTATCCATCATATTTGAGAAGTTTTAGCAGCCTGATGAGGTTCCCGCCAACTGGAAAAGGGGAAACATAAGCCATGTTTTTAATAAGGGAAATAAGGAAGACACGGGGAACTACAGGCCAGTCAGTTTCACCTCTGTGCCCAGCAACATCATGGAGCTGATCCTCCTGGAAAATCCGCTAAGGCACATGGAAAATACGGAGGTGATTGGGAGCAGCCAGCATGGCTTCACCAAGGACAAGTCATGCCTGACAAATTTGGTGGCCTGCTACAAAGGGGTTACAGCAGCAGTGGACAAGGGAAGAGCAACTGATGTCATCTGCCTGGAGTTGTGGAAAGTGTTTGACACTGTCCCACATGATATCCTTTTCTCTAAATTGGAGAGACATGGATTCGACAGTTGGATCACTCAGTGGATAAAGGACTGGTTGGACAGTCACACTCAAAGAGTTGCAGTCAACGGCTCAATGTTCAAGTGGAGACCAGTTAAGAGTGGTGTTCCTCAGGGGTTGGTACAGGGACCCGTGCTGTTCAACATTCTTGTTGGTGACATGGAGAGTGGGATCGAGTGGGAACCTCAGCAAGGTTGCTGATGATAGCAAGCTGTGTGGTGAGGTAGACATGCTGGAGGGAGGGGTTCCATCAAGAGGGACCTGGACAGGCTGGAGAGGTGGGCCCATGCCAACCTCATGATGTTCAACAAGGCCAAGTGGAAGGTTGTACATGTGGGTTGGGGCAATCCCAAGCACAACTACAGGCTGGGCAGAGAATGGCTGGAGAGCATCCCTGAGGCGAAGGACCTAGGGGTGCTGATTGACGAGACGGTCAATATGAGCCGGCAACACGCAATCACAGCCTAGAAGGCCAACCATATCCTGGGCTGCATAAGAAGAAGTGTGGCCAGCAGGTCATTCAGGAGATGATTCTGCCCCTCTACTCTTCTCTGGTGAGACCCTACCTGGAGTATTCCGTCCAGCTTTAGAGCCTCCAACATAGGAAAGACATGGACCTGTTGGAGTGGGTCCAGAGGAGGGCCACGAAGATGATCCGAGGGCTGGAGCACGTTTGCTATGAGGAACGGCTGAGAGAGTTGGGGTTATTCTGTCCGGAGAAAAGAAGGCTCCGGGGAGTCCTTCTTGCGGCCTTCTAGTGCCTAAAGGGGCCTACAGGAGAGCTGGGGAAGGACTTTTTACAAGGGCATGTAGTGATAGGACGAGGGGGAATGGCTTGAAACTGGAAGAGGGGAGATATAGATTAGATATTTGGAAGACATTTTTCCCTTTGAGGGCAGTGAGGCACTGGAAGAGGTTGCCCAGAGAAGTTGTGCCTGCCCCATCACTGTAGGTGTTTAAGGCCAGACTGGTTGGGACTTTGAGAAATCTGGTCTGGTGGGAGGTACCTCTGCCTATGGCAGGGGGGGTAGAACAAGATGATCTTCAAGGTCCCTTCCAACCCAAACCATTCTATGATTCTATGTTTCTGTGATCACCTCCGGCTCTGCCTCAGAGCCTCTGGCTGTCAGCTTGGCTCCCACCCTCCTTCTCCTTTCCTGACCACGGAGCTGTGCTGCCTTATGGTTCCCAGCCATGGTGCTCCCCTCCTTGTCTCCAACCCAACCTTGCCCCTGAGCTCCCTGGTACACCACCAAGGGCCCAGAGTCCAGCATTGGGAGTTTCCCATCAGTGAGCACGTTGGCTCCCAGGCCAGTGATGGGAGGTGTTGGTGTGGGAAGTTTTAGAGTCTGTGGTGGGAAGGCTGAACCTGGGGTGCATGTGGGGGCTGCTGCTGATGCCAAGACCCCATCCCCATCTCTCCTGCAGTTTGACACTGTCAGTCCTCTCTTGCAGGTGAGGTTTTCATCTTATTCCCCCTGCCCCACGGATGGGTGGGTGTGGGGTGCAGAAAGCCAGGATCGACCACCGCTTGGACCCCGTGGGACAATGGGCTCTGCATCCTCAGATCACCACTTTTCTATTACACATCTGCCAGGGCGATGACAGCAGGGAGGAAAACCCTTGGAGCACCAGGTGCAGGCGATGGCAGATCCCTCCCAGGACATGTGGCCCCACCAGACAGGACTAAAACAGCTCTCCCAGCTCTGTTCAGAAGTCACTCAGAGACACAGGAGACACAGCAACTGTCCACTTCTGAAATAAATCCTTTATATCCCATGTTCTACAGTCCCTCTGCCAAAAAAGGTGCCTCTGAACAAGGCATTCTAACCAGCCAGACACTGATCAATGACCTGCTCTTTCCTGCCACCGCAACATGGTGGATGGGAAGTGCTGGAGGGATGCAGGCCCTGGAGAGCATCTTTGTTGGAGGCTGCAGGAGGGACGGCAGAGAGCCTAGGGCAGCGAGGGCATCAGAGGGCACTGGGGACAGGGTCGTCTCCAGGCTGGCCATCCCCAGTGGCACAGTGGCTGCATCTCTCCAGCATGAGGGTGATGATGGGGGCAGAGGTCAGGAGGAGCAGGGTGAGGGAAGAGCGCAGGATCCACATCCAGAGGGCAATGGCTGGTCCTGGAAGAGAGGAGGGTCACAACGTGGACAAAGACAGTTCTGAAGGAATGACATGGTAGGAAGGGGTCACAAGCAATGGCTCACCTCTGGGTGAGAGCACTGCTCCTGGCAAGGGGCTGCTGCCTGTCAGAGAAATGCAGACCTCATGAGTGCCATTGTCCTGTGCTGGGCCCATCCCAGAATCCGAGGACACTTCCCAGCTTGTGTCTCAATTCATCAGACTCCTGGGGAAACACCCAGCTCATGCAAATCTCCCCAGTTTCCCTGACAATGGCCCTTAGAGGGAGAGAGGAGACATTGGAGCATCCCTGGCACAGCCCAGGCTCCGCTGGCAGCCCCAGCCCTGGCTTTGTGATCCTGGGCTCTGCCGAGTCCCATGTCTGCAGCAGAGGTGTGGGCTGGGGGAGAGGGGGACCCCTTGGGAGGGGATCTCTCTCTGGAGCACCCATGAGTGGAGGACAGACACTCAGTGGGGAAGGACACCAGTGCGATGCCCTGCCTGCCCCAGAACTCAGCTCTCTCCTCTGCAGTGCCACATGGTGGCAAGTGCCCCGTCCCTTCTGCTGACACCACCGTGCTGTGTCTCACCTGTGACAGCCAGATGCTGGGGAGCACTGAGGGCAGAGCTCCTCACCCAGTTGCTCTCATTCCTGTGCTGGTACCCACAAGTGTGCATCCTTGCACTCCCTACAGTGATGTTGACTCGAAGAAAGTAGCTGAGGTGCCCCCGTTGGTTTTTCAGGCTGTACTCCTCCACCCCATCCTTGTAGAAGACGATTCGGGTTGCAGGTGACTCCCTCATGAAGATGCACCCAGCCAGAACTGTGTGACCAGGATGAGCATAAGATAAATTGAGGCTGAGATCAGGAGCCAGGAGGTCTCCTGGAAGGGAGTGATACAAGGATGCTGTGGGCACATCTTCCTCATGGCAGAGATGTAAAACACCCCGGCTCAGAGAGGGAAGAGTCTCTCTTCCAAGGGTTTGTAGCTGGGCAACAAAATCCCTCTCCAGCCCCTGTGAACATCCATTTTTGAACCCATGCCTGTGCTCACCATCACGTGGGGAGCTGCAGATGTCCTGGGCAGTCACGCTGGCACCTGCACCATGGGGCAGAGAAGGGCTTGATTAGTGGGACGGTGCCCCGGCTCACCCAGGTGACCGTGACCTGGTCCCCTCTGCTGGGTCCTTGCTGGGCGAGAACCATCCCACCCTTGAGTGTCCATGAGGTAACTCCTCGGTCTTCTCGTTGGGCACCTCCCTGTTGGGAGCCCAGTTTGGGTGTGTTTGTGGTTGCAGGTGGGTGACCTTGTCTCACCCACAACCCCACTGCCTCACCGCGTCAGGAAAGGCACCTCTTCTGGTTTGTCCCCGCATTCACCAGGAGTCTTTGCCCCCTTGTCTCCATGCTCTGCACCATCTTACCCATTTCACAGCTCTGCATCTTGCCCTGAAGGGCCCCCAGTGAAGAGCCACCCAATGTCCCAAGTGCCACCTCTCCCTCTGCACCCTTCACAGAGCATCGCAGGCAGAAAGCTTCTTTGGGCCCAACATCACAGTTGCCATCACCACCAGAAAAGGGATTTTCATTTGTATTCAGCACAACACAAACCACAAATCTCTGTCCCTCCATCCTCCACGTGTACATGTCCCATAGGATAGTTTCTCTTGGTGCGCAATACAGAACATGAGCAGTAATTCAGTAAAATAAAATCGAAGCAAAACAGTGATGCATCCCTGCATTTTGTTGAATCATAGGGTATGTGAATAAGGGATTTGGGTCTGATAAAAGCACCATGGAGCCAGTGGTTTGTTCAAGCTGCGTAAGTACCCTGAGAGGTGTTCCTTGCACAGCTTCTGCACATAAAAGTCAGGGTTAGACAGGCCTGTGCACAGATCTTCATGGAACAGAATGCAATACATCTTCTTTGAAATTCCTCTCATCATTTCACCCAGCTCTCCACCAAGCCAAATCCTCATGCCCCACTCCCAAAGCCTGACAGCCCCATCCCCATCCCGCAGACGTGCCCAGCTCCCACTCACCCAACAGCAGCAAGGCGATGCAGCACGGGTGCCCAACCTGCCCTACGTGGCAGCCCCTTGCCCATCCCTGGCTGGCCAGAGCTGGCAGGGTCTGCTTTCTGAGCAGCTGAGAGCGCTGCACAAGAGGTGTCTGCTCTGGGTTTTGCTGCGCCTGGGAACAACCCACATGTGGCCAGAGGAGCCTTCCCACAAACAGGAGCCTATTGGCAGTCCCCTGCTGAACCCCATCCATCATCTCAGGCTTTTCTTCGTGCCTGTCCTGGCTCGTTCTCCTTCCTGTGGGTTGGCTGTGTAGCCTGAGGTCATCATTTGCCATGGGATTTGAGGGTCTGCCAACAAGTGGCCTCTCCCGCTCTCCCTGCCTTGGCAAGACACACGTCTGGGACCACTATCCCCAAGGGTCCTCTCCCACCCAGCGCTACACATCTCACTCTGCAAACAGAGTGGACTCCTGCATTTGGGAAGAACCAGCGGTCTATGATAGGAGCCTGGCAACTAGGAGGGCAGTGGAGGAACAGCATCTCCAAGAGGGTTTTGTGCAGTTAGAGCCACTGGAGAGCAGGCATGAGATCCAAGCCAAGGTGGTGGAGTAGGACTTTGGCGGCAGCCTGTCTGTGTGCATGGGGGAGAGAGTGATTTAGCCACCAGGACCCAGTTTCTTGTCTCATGAAGATCAACAGCAGCATCTGATAAGCCACAATGAAATGTGATGTACCAGGCTTTTAATTGTGAATTGCACATGGTCATGTGTGCCTGCATAGGAGAAGACAGATGGAAATTTGGGAGGCCTCTTCCATTTGAGATGGATCCAGAAGGACAGGATGGGCAGAAATGTGAGTGCACAGGAAAGCTCATGGCTTTTCAACAGGTGGTCAGGAACCTGGCCTTTTGGGACTGTCCCTTAGAGAACAGTGGAAACTTCATGTACAATTGGCTCAGCCGAGCTCAGCCCCGTCTCAGCTCAGCACAGCCACTGCTGCCCGCTGCAGCTGCTGGGCTTTGAGTGATATTGGTCTAAAAAAAGCCTTTGCTTTCCCACAGCAGCTCTCTCAGCAGCAAGGTATTCATCTCGTGCTCGCTCTGCATGCTGAGATGTCGACCACACCACCATTTGGCCAGACCACTCCTCTGTGTGTGCAGCACTAGCTCTTATATTTAGAAACGAAATTTCTCTCCTGCTCCCCATCATCAACCATACCACTCCTTCACAAAGACCTGTCTCCCCTCCATGCTTGAGCTGGGCTTGAGCTGGGTTTGAAGCAGAACTGCAAACAGCAACACCAGTTGCAAATCTCCAGGAAACAGAAAAATAAATTGGGGAGGTCAGAGGGCTGGAGGGCTGGAGACTGGACGAGCTCGTTGTATGGCTCTGACCCCAGCTGGCTGTGTTCTGCACTGGGTGATGAAGAGGACAGGCTGTATCTATCCACCCTGCTTAGGAAGGCATTTTCTGCACAGCCCAGGAGGCGTTGGAGTGACAGCACCCAATTACCCCATCTCAAGCACCACACCACTGTGGAGACCCTGCGTGGATGAGATGCAGGTGAAGGTGGCTGCATGTCACATCTGTCCCATCCCTGGGGCATCTCAGCTGGTGGGGGAGCAACCTGCTCCTCCTGGCACCCGCCCCCATCATCACCTGCATCCTGGAGAGATGGAACCACTGAGCCAGCGGAGACAGACAGCCTAGAGACATCCCTGTCCCCAGTGCCCTCTGATGCCCTCACTGCCCTGGGGTTCCTCTTGTCCCCACACCTCTCCACCATAAGCGGACCTGAGCCATGCCACCACTGGGCTGCCAGCTGGGGTCAGGCCAGCTGGGGGATGTGCTGCCATTGCTCTGCTCTCCTTTGTTCAGCCCCTGCTCTCTCCTCACATGAAAGCCAGTGAAACCTCACACCATCTCAGGTGTGTTTAATCCCTGCAAATGTCCCTCCTGCACACAGAAAGCAGCATCTCCATTGCCAGGTCAATGCCTGCAGCCCAGGAGGACACAGAAGGAGACTTGGATGGCTGCAGCCTCAGTCAGCCGTGCTCTCCAGGTCCTGCTTCTCCAGAGTTTCCCAGAAATTGGGGTCATGCCAGCAGACAAAGGCTGTTCTGTGGGCAGCGGTCGGCTGATTATGATGCCGTGGGCAGAGGGATATTGTTGTGCAGAAGGTATGTGGCAGGTGAGATATAAAGGATTTATTTCAGAAGTGGACAGTTGATAAGTCTCTTCTTTCTTTGAGTGACTCCTCTGAACAGAACAGGGAGAGCTGCTTTACTCCTGGCTGGTGGGGCCACATGACCTGAGAGGGAGCTGCTGTCCCCTAAGCCTGGTGCTCCAAGGGTTTCCCTCCCTGCTGGCATCACCCTGGCAGCTGTGTCCTGGAAAAGTGCTGATCTGAGGATGGCAGAGGCCATCAATCAAAACTCATGTCCGAGGGGTGGTCAATCCAGACCCTTTGTACCCAACACCCACCCATCAGTAGGGCAGGGGGACTGGGCTGAAAATCTCACCCAGCACAAAAGAACGAGTGTGTCTGCCTCCAGGCATATGAGGTTTGGGTCAACATCAGCAGTCCCCAACATGCACCCCACGATCAAGCGTCCTGCCATGGAGTCTTAAGCTTCAGTCACCAACGGCTCTTATCCCTGGCCTGAGACACAATGTTGTTTGAGAGGGGCTGATGCTGTTTGGACAGCCCAGGCCATGAGCAGCCGGGGTAGCTGTGACCCCGAGGATGCAAAGCAGGGTCGGGGACAAGAGGCAGGAAGACTCGGCAGGGAGGATGCTGCTCTGGAAGCAAAGACAAACACAGCTCATGATGCGATCTAAGAGTGTCCGGAAATGCAAGCGGGGGCTCTGCAGGCGCAGCGTGCACAGTGGGGGCTGAGGCAGGGCCCCCTCTTGTCACAACCTCTCGCTGTGGCAAAGGCACTGCTAGCCACGGAAATGCAGCAGGAGCAGCCCCAGGCACGCTGCAAGCCACGGGCCAGGCAGCTTGGGAACCGCTGTCCCCAGCTGAGGGGNTCGGGGACAAGAGGCAGGAAGACTCGGCAGGGAGGATGCTGCTCTGGAAGCAAAGACAAACACAGCTCATGATGCGATCTAAGAGTGTCCGGAAATGCAAGCGGGGGCTCTGCAGGCGCAGCGTGCACAGTGGGGGCTGAGGCAGGGCCCCCTCTTGTCACAACCTCTCGCTGTGGCAAAGGCACTGCTAGCCACGGAAATGCAGCAGGAGCAGCCCCAGGCACGCTGCAAGCCACGGGCCAGGCAGCTTGGGAACCGCTGTCCCCAGCTGAGGGGAGACGCTTCCAGGAGAGGTTGTTGCCACAGCGCCCCTCAAAATGCTGGGGCAGGGGGCATGCGGCAGGCTGTCTCCTTCCGGGCCTGCCTTCCTCCTGCTGCTGCTGCTGCTGCTGGGTGAGTTGGGGCATTTGTTTGCCGTGGGGCTGAGGGCAGGAGAGCTGCTGAGCGGGGCAGGACAGGGCACGTCATGGGCAGAGGGGAGGGTGGGCAAAGGGTGTGTGCCGCAGCCATGCAGCACTGAGGGGCAGAGTTGCTTGGGTGGGGGGAGGAAGACGATTGCTTCCTGCAGCTTTGGTGCATCTCTGAGCGAGGGGTGTATTGTTCCAATACCTCAAGGGGGTTTGGGTCACAGCATGAGACTTTGTACATGCTGGAATGATTTTTGGAGCCAGGATGACTCCAGGTTCTGGTGGTTCTGGTTGACTTCAGGTTTTGTCAAGCCAGCAGACTGTGGAGGTGCAGGTTGGAGACACATGGGTGGGAAAGTGCTCACCCAGCAAGGACTCAGCAGTGGGGACATGGGCAGGTGCATATAGGTGAGTCATGTCATAGCCCATGTAATCAACAGCCTCTTTTCTGCATGGTACAGGTGCCAGAGTGACTGCCCAGGACATCTGCAGCTCCCCAGGTGATGGTGAGTATAAGGATGGCTCCAGAAAAAAGAGTGGTGAAGGAGTGGACATGTGAAGGGAGGTGGGGTTGATTCCCATTGTGTGAACACCTGGAGGAAAAACTCTTGCCCAGCATTTTGTAGCTCCCACAACACTAACTCTGGCCTGGGGCATCCTTCTCCCATCTCTCCAGGTGACCTCCCACCTCCTGCACTCTTCCTGAACACCTCCAGCGCTCAGGAGGGGGAACAGGTTTTGCTTCGGTGCTCAACTGATGGACACTCTCCTGCGACGCGAATCATCTTCTGCAAGGATGGGGTGGAGGAGTTCAGCCTGAAAGCCGAATGGGGACAGTTGATCTACTCCGTGCTCTTGGCCATGACAATGGGGAGCATGGGAACATACAGGTGTGGATACCAGCACAAGACTAAGCTCAACCGAGTGAGGAACTCTGCCCTCAGCACTCCCCAGCTCCTGACTCTTATAGGTAAGAGGTGGCACTGGGCCCCACAGACATCAGATGTAAATGAGCACCATGGTATACGCCATAGTGTGTCCCTGGGTAGAGGAGATGGTGGGGGTCACTGTGCAGTGAACTAGCCAGCCTTTGTCACTGGGGCAACTCATCCCAGTCCTGAGAGAGCATACTGCTTTTCTCGTACCCCCAGCATCATGGAAAGGGTAGAGTGGCAGTGCTACATCTAATCTAGATTCACAGCCATGCAAGGCATGGATTGTTTTATCACGACGGTTGATAGATGGTGCTCAGTCTGGGCAGAAGCTGGGAGAGCTGGAGACTCTCAGTCGCATTCTTTCTCCTCCCAGGCAGTGGGTCCAGCGCCCAGGCAGAGCCATTGACCACAGGTGAGTGATTGCCTCCACGCACACCCACTGTCCCCCAGCATCACACCAAGGGATGCTGGGCTGCCAGCACCAGGACATGGGCAAGATCACTAACCAAGATCCTGGCTCTAAGAGCATCTCGTGCTCTCTACTTCCACTCCCCATGACACCCCCTCTTCCCCAACACCTCCTGTCTCTCCCAGCTCCCCATCCATGCATCCTCCACACCTTCCCCACAGCCATTGTGGCAGCATCGCGCTGGCAGTGGCAGCCATCTCCCTCCTCCTCCTGGCTGCAGCCACCTACTGGGCCATGAAGAAAGGTGAGTGATTTGCGGAAGCTGAGGGTAAAGCATGATTCCAAAATTGCACCCTGATGTGGGGCTGATGCTGTGTGAGCAATGCCAGTTTAGGATGGTCAGATCCTTACCCCGTTTCATGGGAAGCTGAGCCTCTCAGGCCTTTCCTTTCTGACCTGGGGGGAGCAAAGTTTCAGAGATGGGGAAGAGCTTTCCTGCATTGTGAGTGTGCTTGGATACCAAAGTGGGGAGGGAGACAGCAAATACATCTCTGCCCCAGGCACACATTTGCTTCCAGACCTCTAATGACAAGAAGGGGTTCCCTGATTTCGCCTGAGCAGAGCAAGCACGGCCCATTAGAGTTGGGCTGTCCATGGCTGCTGAGAGCTTGAGAGAAGCCAGTCTGGGAAGGGAGTGATGGTTGTATAGCCTGGGCTGAAACATTCCCTCCCTGAGAGAGGTGTGGAGGTTCAGCTCATGCTCATCATCTTCATCGTGCAGCCCAGAGCATGCAAAGCCAGGGCTGTGCAGTAACTCTGTCTCACACAATCACAGAATCACACAATGGTCAGGATTGGGAGGGACCTTCAGAGATCATCTAGTCCAACCCCAGTGTCAAAGCATGTTCCCCTAGAGCAGCTTGCACAGGAACGAATGTAGGCGGGTTTTTAATATGTCCAGAGAAGGACATTCTACCACCTCTCTGGAAAATATGTTCCCACGCTCTGGCACTCCCAAAGTCAAGAAGTTTTTCCCCATGTTGAGATGGATCTTCCTGTGTTCCAGCTTGTGCCCATTACTCCTGGGCCTGTCGCCAGGCACCACTGAGAAGGGCCTCGCTAAATCCCCTTGACATCAGCCCTTTAGATTTTAAGTGATCCTTTTTTAAATTTTAAGAAGCTCCCTTCTCAGTCTTCTCTTCTCCAGGCTAATTAGACCCAAGTCTCCCAGCTTTTACTCATAAGACTGGTGCTCCACCCTCCTGATCATATTTGTAGCCCTCTGCTGGACTCTCTACAGTAGTTCCCTGTCTTTCTTGAGATGTGGAGCCCAGAAATGGACACAGTGCTCCGCATGTGGCCTCCCCAGGGCAGAGTAGAGGGGGAGGATGACCTCCCTTGACCTGCTGGCCACTCTTTTTTACACACCCCAGGAGACCATTGGTCTTCTTGGCCACAAGGGCACATTGCTGCCTCATAGTTAACTTCCTGTGTACCAGCACTTCCAGGTCCCCCTTTTGCAGAGCTGCTTTCCCTCAGGTCAGCCACTAACCTGTACTGGTACATGGGGTTATTCCTCCCCACGTGCAGGACCCTACACTTGCCCTTGTTGAACTTCATTCCATCCCTCTCCACACAACTTTCCAGCCTGTCCAGGTCTCTCTGAATGGTGGCACAGCCTTCTGCTGTGTCAGCCACTCCTCACAGCTTTGAGTCACCAGCAGACTTGCTACGGGTACACTCTGTGCCCTCGTCCGGGTCACTGATGGATATGTTGAACAAGACTGGATGCAGTACTGACCCCTGGGGAATACCGCTAGTTACAGGCCTCACACTGGGCTGTGCATCGCTGATGACAACCCTCTGAGCTCTGCCATTCAGCCAGTTCTCCATCCACCTCACTGCCCACTCACCTAACCCACACTTCCAAAGCTTACCTACTAGGATGATATGGGAGACAGTGTCAAAAGTCTTGCTGACGTCGAGGTGGACACCGTCTACTGCTCTGCCCTCACCCACCCAGCCAGGCATGCCATCCTAGCAGGCTATCACATTGGCCACAGATGATTTCCCCTTGGTGAGTCCTTCTTGACCATTCTCCATCTCTCCCTTTCTTTTCCTTGCAGGGGCCTGCAGAGAGAGATGCCAAAGGTGAGCAGCAGTCCCTCCTGGCTGTGCGGCTGGGGTTGATGGACAGGGGGTCATGGTGGGTGGTCCTTGGCCAAGGGCAGCATGGTCTGTGTCTGTGGGTATCTTCCCCCTTGGGTGGAGGCAGGGAGGAACAGGGTTTGCCCTGGCCATGACTCCAGCCGTGGACCCCATGCAAGAATGAATCATCTCTGGGAATGACCCAAAAGGCCCCATTGCTGCAGGATGGCAGTGGGGCCACAGACCCTCAACACCTTTTCTCCTCTCTCTCTCACCATCGCTCACTGATGCTGGTAGTGCTGACAGTTCTTCTGCTGATGACCGGAATTACTGTAAGTGCTAGTTCCCGTGGAACCCTCCCCCTCCTGGCACCAGCTGCAATTTCCTACTGCTTTGACTTCTTCCCCACTTGCAATGCACAGCTGCTCCAATCTTCAGTAGTCTCAAAAACATTCTCTCTATACCCAATAAGTTAAATCTCAATCAATTCTATTCCCATTAAATAGTCCCAGTTGGATCCTGATATCTATGATTGAACACGGGGGCTTCTCCCTTACACTCTGAGGGTTTCTTGCTGTCTCCAATGTCCTGCTGATGGTGTGACACTAACTCAGGTTCTCCCTGCAGATGTCAACACTGATGAACTGGGCAGAGTTAAGGTGAGTTCAGCTCTTGCAGAGGCTTTCTTGCTATGCGAGCTCTCCTGGGCTCCATGATGGCCTGTTTTGGGGGCAAACTAAGCCCCACTCCCTTGAGGCTGAGATTTCCCCATGGCTCTGCTGTGCCTGTCATTGTCCTCCTTCCATGGTGCCATCCCAGCCCAAAGGTGCGTGGCCATGATGGGCACCAGGAGGGTGAGGCCGCTGTCTTTTCTATTTTGAAGGTCTCACGACCAAACTGCTCTGAAGCTTCACTGTATGCCAACTTATGAGAAGAGAGGTGATGCAGCCAGCTTCTGAGTTTTCGAACACAGGACATGGGGTTCACATGGATCCTTGCTGCCTCTATCTCCCCTTTGTGTGGACCTCTTGGTATTTGCTATATGTTCCTGTAGGGGCTCAGCTTGGCTCTTTCATGGCTTGCGATTCTCCTGTCTTCCACTAGTTCCAGGCTTTACCTTTCCAGAGGAATTGTTTGCTTGGAGAGAACTGAGAAGACACAACTCCGCTTTCCAAGAAAACACGCCTGCTGCCAGCGTTGTGGAGATCATGTTGTATAGGCAGGGGAGGCGTCCACACAAGTTCTCTGGAAGACTAAGAGAGAAATGGGGAAAGCATTGCAGATCTGCAAGATGTAAATAAAGACATCAAGGTGGAGCCCAAAGAGAAAGGATCTTCTCGTTTGCCTTATCCCAAAAATGGTGATGGGTGAAATGCCCCCCCAAGAGTGGCTGTCTGTTTGTCTCAGGGGTGGTGACTGAAACCTGGTGCATGGGGCTGACATGGGGACATCAAAACCCAGCCAGCATGAATTTCTAGCTAAAGCTTCAGCATGAATGCAAACCAGTAGCTACCAACGGATGGTCATTTTGATGCAAGACCATGATCTGACATAGCACAGGTGGCCCCATGACCTTGCCTGGTATTTTCATATTCCAATTGTATGTCCCAGTTTGGGTGTGGTGAAGGCAACAAATGACTCTTGGCTGGGATTTCACATTGGGAAGGAAAGCATGTCCAGGAAGAGACAGGCATGAGCAGAAAGGGAAGATGAAACTTTTAGGGTCTGTAGATGTCTCAGCTGAGCTCAGGTAAGAGACGGCTCCCCTTTCCATCCCCGTGTCTCTCCACAGTCCCTTCATAGCTCTACAGTCACCACTTTGGACCTCTACAGCTGTCTTTGGGCAGCTCAATCCCATTCTTTAAGGGACTATACAAGAGTGAGATGCAATCGGCAATAGAAATTCGATAGAAATTTGTAAAAGTTTATTGTTCATTTGAGCAAAACCACATCATCATTGCATATAGCTATTAACAAAGACATGTGAACACCTTAGTGCATACGCATCTGTGCACCCGTATATAGAGATGTGCATCAGTGTGGGGAGATATCAGAACACACCCTAGTGGCATCACACAGATTATGTATAGTGGGAAGGAGACATCTTAACTTTGGGTACTAACATCTACGTTCTCAATAGATGTAATGTATTTTATAAGAATTTATACATCATAGGTTGTAATTCTGCAAGTCACAGGTATCCATTTGGTGGAAGTCATCCATAAGACATTTATGATGTGTGTGGAAAGGGATGGGCATGGTGGAAGGGTTGGGTGCAGACATACTGACATGGAGAGGGCTTGTGGGCAGGCATTGCCCTCCCAAGCCCAGCGCTGGAAAATCCCCAGCAAGAGCTGGTGGACAGAAGCGAAGGGGTTCGCAAAGGGCAGCTTCATGGTGACGGGGACAAAGGCGCTGGCACGCTGCAGGGATGCTTGTAAAAGGCGCCCTGCCTGGTGGGTGGCAGTGGGTTTGGGAAGGGCAAGGTGGAGAGCGTGGTCAGCTGAGGAGCTGGGGGACTATCAGCAAGGCAGCCAACACACAGCCCTTCCCCAGGACAGCAAACCCGAAGGAAGTCCCAGCTGGGCACAGCAGCCCCATTTTCCCCACAAAGGAGCTCTCTGCCCGAGAGAAAAGGCCAAAGTGTGCACAGCTCCCTCTGCGCTCGCCATGCTGGAGTGCTATCTGGGCTGGCTGTGAGACTGGCTCACTGTGGCGTACATTGTGGTGGTGTCCATCTCTTGCATGTGAGGCTTTGGAAGGAAAATGAAAGCATGTTATTTCACCTGCTGGATTTGAGCCCAGTGTGCCACAAGCCAGAAAAAAGGAGAGCAGATTTGGCAGAGGACTGTGTTTCAAGGTGACCTCATTTCTTCTCCCTTCTTGTTTTCACAACCTTGTTTTATTTCCTCTTGAAAAAACTCATGATTTTAAATCATTTAGGCATGTATCCTTTTTTCATCTTCTGAGAGTAATTTTGACAGCAGCAGCTGCAATTCTTTCTGATGAAGGAAATATTTTTCTGAAGATAATAAGAAAAATCTGACTTTCTTGGTGGGAAAAGTATTTTGTTGTAGGAGAAGTATCACCCATAAAGGTGAATCAGGTGAGGCAAGATGTGTACACATGACACAGAAAGACATGTCATCTTCTGCAAGTACATCTGTTGGGTTCTTGGTGGGAAGAGACCCATGGGACTCCCCAGGCCACGCCATGGGCAGGGACCCCCACCAGCACATCTCCTCCCTGGGAGCCCCACTCCCTGCTTTGGCACCAAAGCTGTGCCACCACTCACCCTGTTGCGTCCAACGTGGGCGATGGTGGAGTCTGTTGGGGGGCAAAAAGCACCTGGTTAGCCCTTGCTTCCCCTTGTGGCTTTGAATGAGACCCTCCCTGCCTTGGATCAGCAGATCCCCCGGGGTCAGGACCAAATCCCCTGCCCTGTTTCCCCCAGATTTCACCCCGCTCTGGGCAGCAGAGCACGATGCCCTTCCACCTGTGGATGTGGAGCAGGGATGCTGGGCTTTGGCTGCTTTTCCCCTACCACCCCGCAGCATTTTCCTTCTGGGTCCAACCAGCAGACCTCTATCTGCCACTCTGCGCCCACGTTGAAACCAAAGTCACCCTGAAAACTGACTTTGGCACACGGACCATCTCCCCCTTCCCCCACCCACCGCACAACCCCTTTGCTGCAGCCTGTGGTGTCAGAGGGAGCAAGGAGATATTTTCCCCACCAGCGCCCACCAATGGACCCACATCCTCAGCTGCTGCACTCTGCTTGGAAGCAGAAATCATGGTGAATAAAAATGCAGAGGGGCAAAAGACCAACAAGAACTAAGTCTGCAAGATGGCTCTATGTTTTACCCAGAGGGAAGAGGTGGTACTCACACTGTATTTCATTGTTGTTGGTCGCTTCAGCCTCGTGTCTGGGAAAATGGTGCTGCCTGGAGAGGAGGGGGAAAGGCTTTGGGGTGCGTGTTCAGCCTGTGATGAGACCATTTGTGTTGTTCCCATGGATGATGCTTTCTTGCATCAGGTCCACACCGTGAACCATGCCCAGGCCAAGCACTTCTCCTCTCTGCCTCCACCCAAGGGGGATGCTACAGACGGACAAAGACCACTCTTCCCCATGCAAATGACCACCCAGGGACCACCGCAGGGCAGCCAGAATGCCTCCCTCTTCATCGCACCCAGTCTCATAGCCAGGAAGGATTCCAGCTTACCTTTGGCATCTCTCTCTGCAGGCCCCTGCAAGGCAAAGAAAGCTTGAGACGGGGAGGCAGAGATACTGCACAGCCCTGGCTTTCCATACTCTGGGCTGCATGATGAAGATGATGAGCTGAACCTCCACACCTCACTCAGGGAAGGACTTACCCAGCCCAAGATATGCAACCATGAGTCCCGTTTCCCAGACTAGCTTCTCCCAAGCTCTCAGCAGCTGTGCACAACGCAGGTGTTGAGGAGACGCGTTTGCTCCTTTCAGGTCAGCTTGGAGACTCCCTTCTTGTACCCAGAGGGCTGGGAGGAAACATTTGCGAGGGGCAGGGATGCATTTAGTCTTCCCCATCTCAGCATCTTTGCTCCACCCAGGTGATAAAGGAAAGGTGTCTACAGCTTCCCATGAAACAGGGTAAGGAACTGGCAATGCTAAAGTGGTATAGTTTGTGATATGGAACTCCCCTATGGGATACACCTCATTGTTTGCCCTGAATTTCCCCAGTTGCTCACCTTTCTTAACAGCACAGTAGGTGGCTGCAACCAGCAGGAGGAGGGAGACGACTACCACTGCCAGCGTGATGGCTGTGGGGAAGGTGTGGACGAGGCATGGATGGGGAGCTGGGAGAGACAGAAGGTTTTGGGGAAGAGGAGGAGTCATGGGGAGAGGAAGCAGAGAGCCAAATTCTGGTTGATGAACTCTGTGTCCTAGTGCCGGCAACCCAGCATCCCTCGGCATGATGCTGGGGGACACTGGGTGTGCGGGGAGGGAATCACTCACACGTGGTCGATGGCCCTGCCTGGGACCTGGACCCGCTGCCTGGGAGGAGAAAGGCACAGGGTGAGACTCTCCAGCTCTCCCAGCTCCTGCCCAGACCGAGCACCTGTGGGGACACGCTGATCCACCATCTATCAACTGTTGTGATAAATAAATCAATGCCTTGCACAGGTGTGGCTCTGGATTACATGTGGCACCACCTCTCTGCCCTTTCCGTGGTGCTGGGGGCAGGAGAGGAGCAGGATTCTCTACCATTACTGGGAGGAGTTTGCCCCAGTAACAAAAGCTGGGCAGTTCGCTTCACGCTGACCCCTACCATCCCAACTGCCCGGAGACACGCTGTGGGACACAATAGGGTCCTCCCTGCCATCTGATGTCTGTGGGGCCCAGGAATGTTTCCTGCCTGTGTCCCAGTGCCTCTTCATACCTCTGACATTCAGGAGCTGGGGAGTGCTGAGGGCAGAGTTCCTCACTTGGTTGAGCTTAGTCCTGTGCTGGTATCCACATGTGCATGTTCCACACTCCCCATTTTCATGGCCAAGAGTACGGAGTAGGTCAACTGTCCCCATTCGGCTTTCAGGCTGAACTCCTCCACCCCATCCTTGCAGAAGACGATTTGCGTAGCAGGAGAGTGCCTATCAATGGAGCAGCAAAGGAAAACCAGTTCCCCCTCCTGACCGTTGGAGGCAGGAGGTTGTTACCTGGAGAGATGGCACAGGGATGCCCCAGGCCAGAGTTAGTGTTGTGGGAGCTACAAAATGCAGGGCAAGGGTTCTTCCTCCAGGTGTTCACACAATGGGAATCAACCCCCTCTCCCTTCCCATCTCCACTCCTTCACCACTCCTTTTTCTGGAGCCATCCCTGTGCTCACCACCACCTGGGGAGCTGCAGATGTCCTGGGTAGTCATGCTGTCACCTGCACCATGCAGAAAAGAGGCTTTTGGTTACAGGGGCTATCTCCTGACTCACCCTCATGCACCTGCCCATGTCCCCACTGCTGAGTCCTTGTTGGGTGAGCACATTCCCACCCATTTTTCTCCAGCCTGCATCTCCTTTGTCTCCTTACTTGACAAAACCCCAAGCTCCCTTTAAATGGGTTTCTGGTTCCTGGAGGGTTATCCTGGATCCAAAAAGCACTCCAGCATGTACAAAGTCTCACACTATGACCCAAAACCCCTTGAGGTATTGGAAAACTATGCCCTTTGCTCAGAGCTGCACCACAGCTGGAGGAAGCAACCGTCTTCCTCCCCCCACCCAAGCAACTCTGCCCCTCAGTGCTGCACGGCTGCTGCGCACACCCTTTGCCCACCCTCCCCTCTGCACACAACATGCCCTGTCCTGCCCTGCTCAGCAGCCCTCCTGCCCTCAGCCCCAAGGCAAAAAAATACCCCCCCTCACCCAGCAGCAACAGCAGAAGCAGGAGGAAGGCAGGCCCAGAAAGAAACAGCCTGACACATGCCCCCTGCCCCAGCATTTTGAGGGGCGCTGTGGCAACAACCTCTCCTGGAAGCGTCTGCTTTGCTCTCAGCTGGGGACAGCGGTTCCCGAGCTGCCTGGCCCGTGGCTTGCAGCGCGCCTGGGGCTGCTCCTGATGCATTTCTGCGACTAGCAGTGCCTTTGCCACAGCGAGAGGTTGTGACAAGAGGGGGCCCTGCATCAGCCCCCACTGCGGACACTGCGCCTCAGAACCCCCACTTGCATTTTCTTATACATAGATACTGGAGCATGAGCCGTTTTTTCTTCCAGAGCAACATCCTCCCTGCCAAGCCCTCCTGGCCCTTGTCCCCTACACTTCTTTACCCTTTTCTGACTGCTGCTCCAGCTATTCTTCACTGTGGATGTCATTCTGCCAGGGGAAACCTGGGCAGGGTCAAAACTCACTGCAGAGCTCTGGTTGCGGCAGTCAAAGGCACGGGGTCCCAGCTGGTGTTCTCCTCCGTCCTGGTGTTGAGGTCTCAAAGGGCCTGAGGAGGAAGGTACTGATAATATCCGTCAACAGGCTGTGAAGCTGCTTTGGGCAGCAGGCATTTGGGACTATGACCAATAAACCCTATTTGCAGATTAGTGTCCACTGGGGAGTGATGGGACCCACCACTCCAAGCAGGGCAATGCTGCTTTTGCCAATGTGATGTCTGAGCCCATAAGGAGGGCTTTAAACTGAGGATGATGGTGGAAGGGGAGACTCTCTGGCAGTGCTGTGAGGGAGGGACAGATGGGGTTGATGAGCAAAGGCCATGGGNGTCTGCTTTGCTCTCAGCTGGGGACAGCGGTTCCCGAGCTGCCTGGCCCGTGGCTTGCAGCGCGCCTGGGGCTGCTCCTGATGCATTTCTGCGACTAGCAGTGCCTTTGCCACAGCGAGAGGTTGTGACAAGAGGGGGCCCTGCATCAGCCCCCACTGCGGACACTGCGCCTCAGAACCCCCACTTGCATTTTCTTATACATAGATACTGGAGCATGAGCCGTTTTTTCTTCCAGAGCAACATCCTCCCTGCCAAGCCCTCCTGGCCCTTGTCCCCTACACTTCTTTACCCTTTTCTGACTGCTGCTCCAGCTATTCTTCACTGTGGATGTCATTCTGCCAGGGGAAACCTGGGCAGGGTCAAAACTCACTGCAGAGCTCTGGTTGCGGCAGTCAAAGGCACGGGGTCCCAGCTGGTGTTCTCCTCCGTCCTGGTGTTGAGGTCTCAAAGGGCCTGAGGAGGAAGGTACTGATAATATCCGTCAACAGGCTGTGAAGCTGCTTTGGGCAGCAGGCATTTGGGACTATGACCAATAAACCCTATTTGCAGATTAGTGTCCACTGGGGAGTGATGGGACCCACCACTCCAAGCAGGGCAATGCTGCTTTTGCCAATGTGATGTCTGAGCCCATAAGGAGGGCTTTAAACTGAGGATGATGGTGGAAGGGGAGACTCTCTGGCAGTGCTGTGAGGGAGGGACAGATGGGGTTGATGAGCAAAGGCCATGGGGTGATGTGACAGGAATGAAACACAGACTTACCACAATGGGGCTTAAGCAGGGTCCCCCCAGCACTTGCATTTCCACAAGGAAGTGCCTACAAGGCACCATTTTGGAGAAACCCCCAACCCCTTTCTAGGCTGTCAACATGCTGAGGTGCTTTGCTGAAAGGCCTGCCCACTAACGCGGGGCATATGAGGAACACAGGTGATGAGGTGGAGACCTCGGTGCCATTTCAGAGATCTAATCCTGTTGAGATCAGGGAGATGTGGCTTGAGATCTCAGCCATTCTTAGACTGGCAGCTCTCCCGGTGGCATTGGCAGGTGCAATGCCAGCAGGGAGGGAAACCCTTGGGATGGCAGCTCCTTCCCAGGACATGTGGCCCACCAGCCAGAAGTAAAGTAGCTCTCCCAGCTCTGCTCAGAGGGTTCCCTCAGTGACAGAGAAGACACATCAACCTCGCCTCCTACCAAGACTCTGCTGACCAAGATGCCTCTTCAAGGGGNGGCCCCCCCCCCCCCCCCCCCCGGCGCCCACGAACCTACCCTTGACTGCTGTCATATCAAGCCTGGTTCTTTTTATGGGCAACACTTTGCTCGTCTGAGTCCCGCAGTGGCCCGTTTTGACCTCCAAGGTGAAGGCAGGAGGCTGGTTACTGAGAACGAGAGGAGGCTCTGTTGTGTCACCCTCTTGGGTGGTTGAGTGTATGTAAGTGGAGACAGGGATTTGCTGCAGATCTTGCATAGCCTGGAGCTGCAGATCATGCCCACGTGTGTGGCAGATGGGACATGAGAGGCCAGGTCTGCAGGAGCACCCTGTTGGTGACTGCACACTGGGAGAAGAAAGCCAGATTTGGGGCAGCCTGCTCCCATCCTTGGGGCACGAAATGGACACTGTTCAGAGCCCGGTTGCTAATTAGTTATTGCCCGGCAGAGATGAAGAGAGAGCAAAAGTGGTGCTGTAAACCAGAGTGCAGACAGTGTTCAAAAGAATGACAACAAAAACCTGAAAGCAATTATGAGACCTGTCATCAGAGACAGCCTTGACTTTTTATATCTTCAGCTAGTGCAGAGATCTCCCATCTGATAACTAATCTTACACGGCCATTTTAGGACACTTCCTCATTGTGTTTCGATAACATACGTCCTCTACCTCAAGGCAAAGTAGCTGATTATCAATAGTCTGAGTTCAGAGGTCAGGACTATTCATGGTTAGTAATTGTTACTGTGACTTTTAACAACTAAATTAACATTAGAGCAGGATTCCCTAACCTGTCTACAAGGCATCTCAAGCTGGATGAGCAAATCCCGTTTTACATCCTGGGTATATAGGCACAGCATGACTTTATGTTTCTTTCTCGGGTCATCTCTCATTGTACCCCGCTCAGTTTCCCATTTTCTTGAAAAGCTGCATTTTCAGATTTAGGCACTATCTGCACTCCTCCTGTAATTTCTTTAATTGTATACCTCCCTATTTCGGTGTCTGAGTCTATAGAAGTACAGCTGGAACTGTGTTTCAGCTCTCATAGTCTTGACAAACTTTATGGCATGACAATGGTTAGGCAATAAAGCATTGGCAAGAAGCAAAGTTCTCTCATTTTCATTTACATTCTCCCCTTTAGCCTGTAGCAATGAGGAAAAAGAAAAGAAACAACTAAAACCACGGAAACACTAAATAATTTAGGTCAGAAGGGATCTCTGATGCCCTGATCAAAGCAGGTCTAGTTAGATGTGGATGCTCAAACCTTGAACTCCTCCAAGGGTGGAGTTTCCTCAGCTTGTTCTAACATTTGACCACCGTAACAGTAAAACCTACCAAAAAAATATTTCCTCCTGGAGTTCAGGAGGGCTAACTTTGATCTCTTCAACAAACTGCTTAGAGAAATCCCATGTGTGAGGGCAATAGAGGGTAGGGGGACGCAAGAGAGGTCGCTCATATTTAAGCATCAGTTCCTCCACAAGTCGTTTATGGGCCACTCTCTATCATCTTTGCAAGGTCCTGGAGGACAGGTGAAGTGCCTGAGGACTGGAGGAAAGCCAATGTCACTGCAGTCTTCAGAAAGGGTAAGAAGGAGGACCCGGGAAACTACAGGCCGGTCAGCCTCACCTCCATCCCTGGAATGGTGATGGAACAGCTCGTTCTGGGTATCATCTCAAAGCATCTGGAGGAAAAGAAGGTTATCAGAAGTAGTCAACATGGATTCACCGAGGGGAAGGCATGTCTGACTAATCTGATAGCCTTCTACGATGGCATGACTGGCTGGGTGGATGAGGGGAGGGCAGTGGATGGTGTCTACCTTGACTTCTGCAAGGCTTTTGACACCGTCTCCCACATCATCCTCAGAGGCAAGCTTAGGAAGTGTGGGTTAGATGAATGGACATTGGGGTGGATTGAACACTGGCTGACCGATAGAGCTCAGAAGGTTGCGGTTAGTGGCACAAGGTCTAGTTGGAGGTCAGTAACAAGTGGTGTTCCCCGGGGGTCAGTTCTGAGTCAAGTCCTGTTCATCAATATATTCATCCATGACTTGGATGAAGGGTTAGAGTGTGCCATCAGCAAGTTTGCTGATGCCACAAACCTGGGAGGGGTGGCTGACATGCCGGAAGGCTGTGCCACCATTCAGTGTGACCTGGACAGGCTGGAGAGTTGAGCGGAGAGAAACCTGATGAAGTTCAACAAGGGCTAGTGTAGGCTACTGCACCTGGGAAGAATAACCGCATGCATCAGTACAGGTTAGGGGCAGACCTACTGGAAAGCATCTGTGTGGAAAGGGTCCTGGGAGTCCTGGTGTACAACAGGATGACCATGAGGCAGCAATGTGCCTTTGTGGCCAAGAAGCCCAGTGGTCTCCTGGGGTGCACTAGAAAGAGAGTGGCCAGCAGGTCAAGGGAGCTCATTCTCCCCCTCTACTCTGCCCTGGTGAGGCCACATCTGGAGCACTCTGTCCAGTTCTGGGCTCCCCGGTTCAAGAAGGACAGGGAACGGCTGGAGAGGGGACAGCAAAGGGCTGCAAAGATGATGAGGGGACTGGAGCATTTTTCTTATGAGGAAAGGCTGAGGGACTTGGGTCTTTCTAGTCTGGAGAAGAGAAGACTGAGGGGGGATCTTATCAACATTTATAAATACTTAAAGGGAGTGTGCCAGGTGGATGGGAACAGTCTTTTTTCAGTGGTGCCCAGTGACAGGACAAGAAGTAATGGGCACAAACTTGAACATAGAAAGTTCCATCTAAACATGAGGAGGCACTTCTTGACTTTGAGGGTGGCAGAACACTGGCACAGGCTGCCCAGAGAGGTGGTGGAGTCTCCTACTCTGGAGACATTCGAAACCTGCCTGGATGCCGTCCTGTGCAACCTGCTGTAGGTGACCCTAGTCTGGCAGGGGGGGTTGGACTAGAGGATCTCCAGAGTTCCCTTCCAACCCCTATCATTCTGTGATTCTGTGATTATATATCCTGGATTAGAGGATCTCCAGAGGTCCCTTACCACCCTGGCCATTCTGTGATTCTGTGATATTTAATCAGAATTTCTCATGATGCAGCTTGTTCCTATTGCCTTTTACCCAACTGAGGTGCATCTCCAAGAAGATGTCATAAGGACAGAGAAACATAGCAAGGACACTGAGCTCCAAACTGGTCCCTCAGCCTTACACACATTGTTCCCCAGGGAGGTTGTGGAGTTTCCATCCTTGAAAATATTCAAAAGTCCTCTGGACAAGGTCCCGGGCAACGGGCTCCACGAGGCCCTGCTTGAGCAGGGGGCTTGGACCGGATGACCTTGGGAGGTCCCTTCCAACCTCAGCTAGTCTGTGTTTCTCTGATTCTGTGCAAAGGACATCACATTTGAAACCACAAGTTTCAAAGCCCAGAATGTCAGATTGGAGCTGTAGATGTAACCAATTACCATGTGCCTTTTAATTTTCACTTCCTCTCTGCTGTTTAATCATTTGTAAACATAGTGATAGAGAGTGTATAAGAAGACAAGCTGCGTGACAGAGAGGCACAGAAGACTTGCTTAGTCCTCTGAGTATCGACCACCAAACAAAATGTCTGTCAGAAAGCAATTCTTGGGTTTTTGGAAAAGTCATTATAATGTCTTGTCTGTATCACTTTATTCCATAATTCTGATTGTGGTCGAAGAAATAATGGAGATTGAATTTAAATGTCCTCAAAAGGAGTCATTAAAGAAATTGTACGTTGTTTGCTACTTTTTCTGTCCAGCATTCATTACATTCTTCCTGAGCTTGACCTCCAACCCTGCCTGCATTCCCTGGGTTCGCTGCATTGGGAAATGCTCCTGCTGCAGGAAGAGTGAGATAATTTTTAAGGCCTTTCTACCTCCTCTGATTTGGTGCGTGATCCTACTCTGCGATGGAAGATATATAGACTGTGTGGCTTCAACAAATGAAGGAAACAGCAACCAAAATGCAAACCAAAACAGAGCAGCAGAATTACCAAGTGAATTCTACACAATATCTCAGCTAAGAGTCCCAGGAATCAAAAATTGTAGGTATTTTAATATCACTCATTTTCTGTGTATGAATATTCTGGAATGTATAGCAATATCATAGAATCATAGAACAGTTTGGGTTGGAAGTGACCTTGAATATCATCGAGTTCCAACCTCCCGGCCATGGGCAGGGACACCTCCCACTAGACCAGGCTGCTTAGAGCGCTGTCCAACCTGTCCTTGAACACCTCCAGGGATGGGGTCTTCACAACTTCCCTGGGCAACCTGGGCCAGTGTCTCACTACCCTCACAGTCCAGAATTTCTTCTTCATATTTAATCTAAATCTCCCTTCTTTCAGTTTAAAGCTGTTACCCCTCATCCTATGACTACACGCCCTTGTAAAAAGTCCCTTTAGAGATGGAAATGTGTATATTTATATATATAGTCCTTTATAAATATGGAAACCTTTTCATCTGGAGAATGAAGTGTTAAGTTGCAATTATGATTTTGAGTTGATATGTTTACTACATTCGCATTACTTTTTTACTTCTGTTTCCATTTTTAATTAATGTATATGGATACAAGTTTATAATTAGCATGTTCTTTCTAAGGCTAAAACCTGAACTTTGAATATCTTACTCCATGGTTATTCTGGAAGTTTACACATGTGCTTTACATCTGGTTCTAAAAGGAAGTTTTATGAAAATAAGAAATAAGATAACGTACTGTTTGAGAGTGAGTATATCTCTGACCATCAGCTGTCATCTAGCCCTGGCAGGAGAAAGGAATGTATTTTATAAGAAGAAATATGTGGTTTAATAATAAGGCAAGCTTTTTAATATGGTAAAATACTCCTCACTCAGTTGAAAAACATTTTTAGGAACATAAAGTCCAGTGGTCCCATTTTTTTAATACTTTTTCTTCCAGGTTTCAGGGCTCTTGGTTCTTACTATTCTCGTCCTGCTTTATGGCCTGTACCACATGTACCCCTTCTGGTTCTGCTGTAATTATGAAGAAGGACATCAGAGAGAGGAGCTGGAGAGCCTATTAGAGGAAGAAGCAAGGAAACATCTTGAAGAAATGAAGAAAGAGAGTGCAGAGCAGATAATGGAACAGAAAGTGAAGCCTTTTCTCAAGCGTGTTGATACTAATTTCTGGAAAAATGTAGATTTTAAAAACGCAGCAAAAAAAATAAAGGAAGCTGTAGAGTCTGCCGTTAAAGATACATGGGCAGCGAGACAACAAGCCATTGGACAACGTGTGCCGCTCACCTCCTGCAGTGACACGACCACAGAACCTACTGCAGCAATTAACACTTCCTTCTGAAGAAGTGGGCAGCTACTGCCTCTCTCTTTCCTCACCCCAGTGTCAGGTTCTGGTCCAGTTTTGCTATATCTGTCCCCGAAACTGGTACTTCTAGTCCCATTACCTAGACAATCTGCTTAAATGGAGTTCCAAGATATGTGGATGGAGGCCCCAGCCTGGGAAAGTTGCTCAGTTGTCAACCAGTCTCCAATCCTGCAGGATCAGAGACCACAAGTTTTCCATTGAACACATTTTAGAGAGAGCCAGCATAGCCCAAGCTCACTCTTTAGTTTCACTTCGCAAAGCACTTCTGCTCCCATTTTATTTACCAGAATGACCAAAACCTGGAACATGGTGCAAAACTGAGGAACACTGATTGAACAGCAAGGATCAGGGCATGTGTCCCGGTTTGAGGTAAAACAGAATCAATTTTCTGTTCAGTAATTTTACTTTGCAGTTAAGCCTCTGCTAACCAACTGAACTCTTTGAAATGAACAGCTTATTGTGGAGACATTGTTCGCTCTGTGAGTGGTAAGACCTGATTATTTCTAATTATGCCAAGGAATGGTGTGCAGAGAGGCTCTGGCTTATACTTATTGCTATAATACCCAAGGCCAGCTCACTTTGTTATTTGCCCTGTAGGAGGGTCGGAGGCAGAAAAGCGTAGAGGGGTGGCACCTGCGGGGAGGAGCGGACAGGACAGGTTACTCAAAACTGACCAACAGGGTATTCCATCCCATCTGCCTCATGCTCAGTATAAAAGCTGAGGGATCAAAGCAGTCAGCTCTTTCTTGGATGGCTGCCATCTGAGGAGGACTCTGTCTGTTCATCTGCCTCTGATCCTTATTTGTGTGTTCCTGAATCCAGATCCGGAATCCAGTTCCTGTCTGTCTCTGAGTCCCATCTGGGAGATTCCCAGTGCCAACAGGTGATGTGATCATCATCCAGGGAGCTGGATATGGTTTTGTAAATATTGTATTTGTATATGTTATTGTATATATATACATAAAATATATATTGAGTATATATATTTT
>VZSZ01000008.1:287595-298787 GCA_013398815.1 Ibidorhyncha struthersii | reverse complement strand
AGAAAATTTATTAAAATCCAAACGCCCGGTTAACAGGATAAAAAGTCAGCCCGGTAGACCTGCTGGCCAAAGAGTTGGCTCTCCAAACCGCTGCGCCTGTGCTGCTCGGAGATGTACGCCGGGCTCGGGAGAGGGAGCGGGTTTAGAGATAAAGCCTGAAGCTGGGATTAGAAAGCAGGTATTCCTGGAAAAAATAAATACTAAAAAAAAAAATGGAGATATTGATTCATTAGACTAAATACTTTGGATGTCTCACTGCCAGCGGAGGTTCTCCATGAAAGCCCTCCAGCTGGGCTGCCGTACACACGCTCGACTGTAGACACCAACCGCAGAACGGTGCTGACGGCATCTTTCCATCGTTCTCAATAAAGACCATTCTCAACAGGGAGCTCATAAAGACAATACTGCAGAAGCCATCAAGTTTCTTATGTTTGACCCACCCTACGCACAAGAAGGACCCTTGCTCTTCCCTCCAGGGCCGTTATCCTGACGACGACTATGTGTGTGATGGAGGAGCGTTGGCTTGACGGGCCGCTCGGGGCAGGCAGGTACGCCGCACCTCGCCCAGGAGAGCAGTTGCCTTAAAGCAAAACCTGATCCGAGTGGGGCCGTTTCCAGGAGCAGATGATCGTCTTCACAGAGGTGGACTTGAGCGGCACACAGCTCTTAACAAACACACCTGGGGAACTCGCCCGGCTCCCAGCTAGTCCTGACTTGGCATCTGCACCACCTACAAGCTGCCGTTTGAGATGGATTTCAGGAGAGCCAAGCATTTCGCTGTACAACCCGTGGGCAAAGCTCAAGGCTGCTCTCAGCAGCATCTCCACACTGTGAGCTGGAGGAAAACAAGAGGAGACGTGACTCAACACCGCTCCGCTTATCCAGATCTCCACGGCTGGCAGGGAGAAGTTTGCAAACTAAAGCTAAAATCCAGCCCCAGCCCTACGAGAGCTCAACCAGCGTCACCAGAGAACCACCACTCGCCCGGAAAGGCTCAGGCAGCACGTTGGTAAGAGCAAACCTGCCGTTGCAGATCCCATCACAGCGCGACGGAGCAGGCAGCCAGCCGTGCTGCAACGCCACGCTGACCTTTACAAACCTCATTTTTTTCCCCGCTCATCTCCTGCTCTCCTCTCCTGGCCGCAGCCAGAGCGGGACATTCATCATCGTTTACCATCAGGGCTGCAGGAGAGGACCGGGAAGGGAAACGGAAGGGCGTCGTAATCGGGCAGCCGCGTTTGGCACCCGTGGTCCCATCTCCGCTTCCCATTTGTCGTGGCAAAAATAATAAGAAAGCAAAGCCGGCTGTAACGATCCAGCCTCTTCCTAAAAATACGCATCACTGGCAGCGGCTTTATTGCTGCCAGTTCAAAGGCAAAGCAGCATGGCCTCGGCTTTCCTCAGCTTCCCGAAAATAAGTCAGATAAATGCACGGAGGGGATGCACTGCAGTCTCTGCCCTAAAGCACAGAGCCCACCGCGGCACCCGCGGAGAGAGGTCCCAGCAGGATCCTGGCTGCGGGCTGCCGAAGAGCAAAGCCACGCGTGTCTGCTCCCCGGAACGGGGGAGGTTAATTACTGTGATCACAAATATCCAGAGGGAAAAATGTTACACCAGATATTAGCAATTAACCCAGAAATCTAAACATCACAATTGCTGCAATTAATAGGATCCTATGCTTGCGCTAATTACCAGTCTGCGCGAGCGGCGACTGCGCCGGGAGGGAGGGCGGGCGCCTGCGGACCCGCCAGAGCGGCAGATCCCAGCCCCAGCAGCGGATGCTCCGGGGGGGTGGAGGGGTTCATCTAGAGTTGTGCCAAAATGGAAGTGGTCGGGGTGACCGGAGAGTTCGAGGGGGTCTCCTGCCCTCAAAGCTATGCCAGGGCGCTCAGGGCCTTGCACAAAGCTCGTTACGCCTCCAGCAAGCCAAACCCCTCCCAGCGGCATCGCTGCGTGTCCCCAGACCCGCAATCGGACAGGATTTGAACCGGGAAAGGAGCTGATCCTCTAACCCAAGCTCACCCCCCGGCACCATCCTCCCCGCTTACGGGTGGCTGCAGACCACGCCACGACCGTGCCAAGGCTGTCACCGTGTGCCAGGAGGTGCCCAGGGAAAGCGCGGTGCATGGAGGACACCGCCTCTGCCCCACGTCTCCGGTGGCCAGCGTAGGAAAAGTTACCCCAACTCTTTCTTACGAGGAAAGGCTGAGGAATTGGGGATTTGTAGTCTGGAGAAGAGAAGACTGAGGGGGATCTTATCGACGCTGATAAATACTTCAAGGGAGGGTGCCGGGGGTGGGAACAGTCTTTTTTCAGGGGTGCCCAGTGACAGGACAAGAGGGAACGGGCACAAACGTGAGCATAGGAAGTTCCATCTCAACCTGAGGAGGGGGTTCTTCCCTTTGGGGGTGGCAGAGCACTGGCAGAGGCTGCCCAGAGAGGGGGGGGAGTCTCCCACTCTGGAGCCATTCCAAACCCGCCTGGACGCCGTCCTGTGCCACTGCTGGAGGTGACCCTACCCTGGACTGGATGAGCTCCAGAGGGCCCTTCCAACCCTGACCATCCTGTGATTCTGCGGTCATTGTTTTAGGGCGGCTGAAAGCACAGAAACGCGGAGCCAGGCTGGATAAAACAACAGCCCAACGCCTTTTCCTTCCTGCCCTACCAGCCCCGCTCAGACGCGGCCCCATCGCATCCCCACCAGAAAGCAGAGCTGTTTCTCCTCCTGCCGGCAGGCTGAAGCAGGAGGGAGGATCCTGCTCTCTCACCATCACTTTTCCAACATTTTAGCTCATTTAGAAAGGGGCTCCTCTGCACAGAGCAAACGCTCCCCACTGACAGCTGCTCTGCTCTTTAAGTAACCTGTTGGTCCCCACTCCCAGCACGCCAGTTCCGCTATGGAGGGCAAGGCGACGCAATGTAACGGATGGGATGTCAAGAAAAATTAAATCAAATGTCAGGATAAAATTCCAGGGGGGAACATCCTTTTATGATTCATAATGCCAACCAATTATCCCCGTGACAGGCTTGAACGGCAGTATTTTATCATGCCTAGCAGCCTGGAAAGGGAGTTGTGCAAATCGGCTCATAATAAGATCCTTTAACAAACTTGGCGGGTGTTGTAATGAGCACTAGCGCGCACTTCATTTTTCAGCGGCAAATGACAAAAAAAGAAACCCCTGCACTCGGCGTGTGGCAGAGCTGATGGATTCCCCAAGAAAAAGCACCCCTGCCAGGGAAACGCTTTGCTCTCCCCTCCGCCCCGTCCGCTCCGGCGCTGGAGATCTCTCCTTTCTCCCACCAGCACGGGCAGCGCTCAGCCATCTGTCCTAAAAACACTGCCGATCTTCTCATCTTCAACGGCTGACACGCTTCAGCGCTACTTGCTTTGGGCACCGCGACATAAAACCGAGGTTACATTTCAATCCGAAACGCCAAGTAATTGAATATCTCAACCAGGTACAAAACATCGCCCGTGGCGATGACTGCCCCCAAAATTACATCAGCTGATGTGACGCAGCGGGGGATCAGCCAGGCACCGGGGCCAGACGCCGCGGCAGGCGAAGCGGCGCTAATATAGTCTGTCGAGGCCGAACGTATTTTGTTTATACACAACATTTACCCGTGGCGTCTCATCAGCCGGTGGAGCGGAGCGTGCTGGAAGGGCGGTGGTGGTAGCCGTCAGCCTGATGGGAAGCCACCGCGCTGAGACCAACTCGGGAGATGGCAGCAGAAAGCCCACGCGGCCTCCGGGTCGGGCTGCACCGCAGGACGCCCTCCAAAAACCTCCAAATACCAAGCTTTGTTGTACAAAATACAGCGTTCAGTGCAAAAGAGCATGCAGGGCTAATGGGAGTCAAGCCATCAAAACCCAACAACAACAACAACAAAATCAGCTGTATTTTTAATCCCTGGCACAACCACGCTGAAAAGCAAAGGAAAAAATCTCAGGAAGGAAAAACTCTTCCCGCATTCATGGAATCATAGAATGGTTTGGGTTGGAAAGGACCTTGAAGATCATCGAGTTCCAACCCCCCTGCCCTGGGCAGGGACACCTCCCCCCAGCCCAGGTTGCTCCATGCCATTGGATGCATTTGTCCTGCATGGAAGTGCTTGCAAGATCACGGCTGGACGCGTAACCACGTGAACTTGTTATTTTGTAGGACCTACAAAAGGGCTTCATACTTCAACATCCTCCAGGGCAGAAAGGAAGGAGGCAGTCGCATCCCTGCCAGCAACGGGGGAGGCATTTATGGGAGCAGTCGCTACGTAAACCAAGGCGGATTAACAGAACACCCGTCCCCGCATCCCAGCGCTGCCTCTGTCCAACGGAAGGAAAAGCAGAATTTTTCTGGCTCAGGAAAAAGTTATTTGGACCGAGAGGGGGAAAGACAAATTCCACCTATTAAACCAAACCAGCCACTAAGACTCAGACGCTGTCACCGGCTGCTCTTTCCTAAATGGCATTTTTTTCCCCTAGAAAAAAAACCCAAAGGTGTGCTCGGGAGCTGCCCCTGCGCCGGGGCAGGGAGCCAGAGACCGTGCGGGGACCTCGGGGCTCTGCCGGTGCCCAGGAGCCCTGCCCGGCCAGGGGGTGACATGCCGGCAGACGGAGCCGGGTGGACCCTCTCCTGGCCCTGCTCTGCGTTAGGTGGACCTTTTCCAAGCGAGCAGCTTAAATATTTGCACCCTGGAGATACAAAGGACAAACCAAGCCACCACCAGCCGGGTGACAGAATCACAGAATCTCAGACTGGTGGGGGTCGGAAGGGCCCTCTGGAGCTCCCCCAGTGCCACCCCCCGCCAGAGCAGGGTCACCTCCAGCAGTGGCACAGGACGGCGTCCAGGCGGGTTTGGAATGGCTCCGGAGTGGGAGACTCCCCCACCTCTCTGGGCAGCCTCTGCCACTGCTCTGCCGCCCTCACAGCAAAGAACCCCCTCCTCAGGTTGAGATGGAACTTCCTATGCTCACGTTTGTGCCCGTTCCCTCTTGTCCTGTCACTGGGCACCCCTGAAAAAAGACTGTTCCCACCCCCTGGCACCCTCCCTTTAAGGATTTATCAGCGTCGATAAGATCCCCCCTCAGTCTTCTCTTCTCCAGACTACAAAGCCCCACGTCCCTCAGCCTTTCCTCATCAGAAAGATGCTCCAGTCCGCTGAGCATCTTTGTAGCCCTTTGCTGGACCCTCTCCAGCAGTTCCCTGAGGATGATCTTTCTGACACTTTCCATCCCTCCTAATAAAACGTAATTCCTGGCTGGTGCCGGATCATTTTGGAGAGGTGTTTAATTGGCACTTCTTGCGGTAGCTTTCCAGCCTCCTGCCAGGATGGGACACGTAATGAAGCGGGCGCCAGCTGCTCCTCCTCCACTCGCAATAACAACGGGGTCGCAGGAGGCATCGCCAAGCCACCGGCTCACGGACCATCGCCGCCTGCACACACGGACACCCACCCAGCTCCCCCACCGCTCCCACGCGGCCGCAGGGCTTACAGCAAAGGGATTGTCTCGCCTCTTTGTTCCCAGCCTGCGCGGCAACACGGCGGCGCTTCCCTCGCCCTGCCCGTGGAGGATGGCAAAGCCGCGCGTCCCCGGCAGCCCACGCTGTCTGCTCCCAGCCCGGGGACCGCTGGAGCAGAAGCGGAGCCCGGACGGTGACAGGATGCCCCTTCTTCCCACCACCGCTCCGTGCGACGGGGCCGGGAGCATCCCTCCCGCCTCGCCTTCGCAGGGAGACATCCACCCACACTCTTCCCCTACGAGAAGCAAAGACAACGACAAAACGGGGGGGAGGTAGCGATGCTTCCAAAGCCTCGCTCCGCACCGGGATGGGCACCCGCAGGGCACAAGCCAGTTTTCTCCACAGGTTTTAGCACCGTGCCCCATCTTTTTAGCCATCCGCAGACCTCCAGAGCTGCTCCATCGTCTCCACCCCAGGGAGATGGACCTGGGTATCCTTTGCACCCTCCCAAACACGCATCCCAGGGGCTGCCTGGCCTCGAGGGTCACTCGGCATCCCCCAGCTGCGGCACAGCCGGACAGCAGAGGAGCCCCCGATGTCCCTGCGCAGGCAGGTTCGAATAGGAGCGTTGATGCACATGACACAGCATCCGAACGGCCTTAAAATAAACTTCCCTTCCTTTAGTATGCACGGTTAAGCTTCCTCCCAAAAGCGCGTGTGCCCACGTGCGCGTACGCACACACACACGGGCTCCCCACCGCGCCGGCACCGTAGGCAGCAGCGCACCCATTATGTTTCAAATAAAGAATTTTTAAAATCTCTCAGAATTTAGCAACAATCGCCATGGATACCAATCACTGAAATCCCTCCGTTACTATGGCAACACCTTTCCCATCCTGCCTATTTATCCTGGAACTGACACGCCATTTATCGTGAGTGATAGGAAGAGAATTTGAAAGCAACCTTCCCTAAGTGCACGGAAGCATAAAAATCCTCAGCGAGGAAATAACTATTAATAGAGATAAAGCAGCCACAGCGCGTATTAGCCCCAGACTGATGGTACACGGGGCGCGTTTCGTGCCTGCGCATCACGGCTAAACGCCGAGGACAACAGGAACAAAACGCAGCCTTTGCTGGAGCAAAGGGGAAAACACAATGGAAAACACAAACACAGCGGGGTTTTTTTTTTCTTTTTTTTGCACCTTTACCATGCAAATAATTAACACGAGAGCCTGTGAGGGTGAGACTCTGCGCCGCACAGGGGCTGGGGTAACGGCGCGGCTGCGGTGGCACAGGGATGCTTTAGCAAACGCCGCTCCTCGCAGCCTCCTCCAAAGCCCGCGGGTGATGCTCGGGGCTCGCAGCAAGCCCTGGCCGGGGCTGATGGCACCAGAGTACGAAATTTACCTCCTCGCTCCAGCAAAGGGGCTTCCAGGGGAGCGGAGTCGGCAATCTGGCCAGGTGAACCATACGTAAATGTCTCACGCTAGGTAATTACGGTGCCCGCTGGGGTAATATTCGAGAGGCCCGAGAGCTCCATGGTGTTTCTTTTCACAGTACGGCTGAGAAGCCAGCATGGCCTGTTATTCCCCACATCTCGGAGGGGTAAACTCAGCAGAGCTGGAGCCTGCCGGTGAATCGTTCCGCTCAACCCATCGATCGCCCCCAAAGCACAGAGGAGCTGAACGCGTTAAACACAAAAGAGACTCCTGATCCCGCGCCAGAGCACCGAGCCTGCGGCGCGTCTTCGGTGACCGGCCGAAGAAAGGGGAACAAGCGTTGCAGAAGGAAGCCCGCCACTATCGTGGTCCTTCTTTCATGAAATAGGGGGTTTAAAAAAAAAAAAAAAAGGCTCCAAGCCCCTGGGAGGGAGATCCCTCCCAACACCAGTCCTCCTGCGACCCTCCTGTCCTACAGCTTAAGGTACAGTGACGCTGACCGAGAGGACGGACAGCAAAAATGAGGCAAGCCCAGTGGGCAAGAGGAGGGCTCCATCCTTCATTTATTTTCCCAAGCTGCGTTCCCATTAGGACTGTGTATCTCATCCAAAAGAGCTTCACGCTTGAAGGGCAAGCCATCGCTACAGGGAGCGGGACCCCAACCGCTCCTCTGGGAAGGACGGAGCACAGACTGTCACCCCGAGGACACACGTACGTGTTCTACAGGGTGACACCACCCCGCTGGCTCCATCCTTCGGTTTTCATCAATGGCAGGCACCGAGTATTTGGGAGAGCAGGTTCGTATTTTTCTCTTGCCTCTGATAAAAGCATCGTGATCCAGACTGACTTCATCGAGGGACCTGTGCCTGGAAAAAGCAATTTGAGTAACAATCTACTGCTTTTCCATGTTGTGCAGAAATGCCTCTCTGCAACGGAAGTCACCACTCAAAGCCTTTTGATTGATTCAGCTGAATTTTAGGAGCAGATTGTCCAGACGCTGATATTACGATGCAGATCTAGGCCTGGAAAACGGACCACAGCTAATAGAAATTCAGTACAGCCACTGACGGTTTGTACAGTTACGAGCTGCTATGAATCAAAAAGGTTAACTTTCAGGCAGATCCTTGTGGGAGAACCCTTAGAGATGGACTTCAAATTCCATACAGTATTTAGTCAAATCTCTTTATTAGGGGACGACAGCAGCCTCTGTATCACAGAACCGAGAAGGCTGAAGGCTCCGCAGGGGTTAGCGCAGGACACCTGCAGGGACAGCAGCGCAACGTGATCCAGCGTAGATGCTCTGGAAGTACTGCATCTCCCTGAGCTCATGAGCCATGAGGAATGCAAATTGACTGCAACGTGCAGAAAGGCCGTTAATTACAGTAACGCAAGTCACTGCAAACATCCATGATTAACAAGAGGACTCCAGGAGACCGAAGGAAGGGGAGCACACCGCGCACCGACACAACACACCGAGTACTGCAGTCGAGATGGGCAAACGCTGAAAACGCAGATCTTGGCGCTGCCGGGGGAAAAGACTTGCAAAGCGCGGAGCTTGCGGGGCTGAGCAGTCCCGGGGACCTTTGCTGTTTGCACAAAAGCCTACGTACACAAAGAACCCCCCACTTAAAGCAGCTTTCTGCTATGCTAAATTAGGACGGCGCTACAAGTACGATCAGCAGCTGTCAAAGGATGCCAGAAGCATCGTGAAAGCAGCGGGAGAATGTGTCCCCGTGCAGGTCTGTATCCAAAGCAGAGGCTCCCAGGAGACGCCGTTTCCCACGGGAAGGCCAGGGTGGCCAAGCAGGTACGGAGCAAGCCAGGATCGCTGCAGCGGGGCGGGAGCCGAGGGCAGGCTCATCTGAAACAGAGAGCGCAATCTATCTTCATTAGCCAGCCCTCGACCGGCTCTGCACACCCACAGCCAAGCCACCAGCAAGGACAGAGCCGTTCCCTTCCTTCAAAAGGACACTCACCCCACCCTACAAATACGAAATCATAAACGCACACGATAAAGTGAGATCGAGCTGTTTGAAAAAGCCACCACTTAGGTATTATTTCTCCCTTCTGCTTCTTATACAGCACTTTACATCCCTTTAGCTATCGTTCGTAGTTGTAAATATACATGGGACTTTCACAGAGCTGTAAAATTAAAGCTTGCGGCCAGCAAAAACAATCATAAACTAAGCTCAGACACAGGACTATTAAATAAAAAGAGCAGAAGGAATCACAGCATCTTCCAGCCTGATTTCCAGCACAAAAGAGTCTCGGGAGTTCCTCCCCCTCCCATTTCACATCCAATGACACAAATAAGGGAACTGAGAAAAGCACCAGCGTAAGAATCCACAGAGCTTTCCTCCATTAGGAGCAAACATGCACGCAGTCGAAAAAACAGGGAGCTGTCGAGATGACGCGCGCTGAAAATGTAGCGGCCCCGCCAATACTTGGAGGCATCCGTGGGGAGAGCTGGGGCTCTTTTTTTCAAATCAAACGTTTTGATCTATGAATTGTTATGCTGAGCCTTACTCCATGGGGGAAACAGGAAGCCATCGGCGTATTAAGAATCCTTTGAAGGTGTCTTTCCCAACCATTACAAAAGAAAAAAGGAAAAAAAATAGCTACACGTTCGAGCCTCAGGCCCCAGCTCAAGGCAAAGGAAGAGTGCAGAGACTTGAAGCACAAGCGCCGTGCCACGGGCTCGGGGGTGACTGATCGCACGCGAGGGGACTAGCACGCCGAGGCTTAAAAAGCCCAACCGGGTGCAATACCCAGGGACGTGAAACGAGAGTTGCTACCCTGAAAACGGAACCTCATTTGGACCAGTTCCGCCAAGAGACGCGCTGGAAAAACCTTTGCTTTCGAAACAGCAAACGGGTTGATTGAAGGACACCTTCGTTTTTCCGGACACCTTCATTTCTCCATTTTTCAGCTCGTTGCAGCATGGGAAGAGCGGTACGATGTATATGCCTCGCTGCATAACAGGAGGCACGTTTCAAAATTCACCTAAACACTAACTGGAGTTCACACTGAGGAAGTCAGCCAGAGTTTCAAGGTTTTACGGAGATAAACTCGTCCTTGAGCAATATCCGATCATCTAGGTTTGTATGAACACCGAGAGCGCTGCGAGAATAAATTCTATTCATACTTGCCTACACGGGGCAAGCAAAAATGCAACACGGCCGCCTGGGAGAAAGCAGGAGGAGCTCTAAGTGTCCCCACATCACTATCGCTTTCAATCTTTGTCAAAGTTCTCACACTGGCCCGGCCCCCCCTCCCTCCCCAACCCTGGAAGTGATTATAAAACCACTGCTATACACAGAGATGGGCGCAAACTGTTAGACACATTCATTAAAAAAAAAAATAAAATAAAATAAAATCTTACTCTGCAGGATAATCGCCTTAAAACCAAGCTGCTCTACATAGCTCCTGTCCTCATTTGAATTCAGCTGGTATGTGAGTCCACAGAAGCCGCAGCCACAGGGCTTTGCCTCCTTCCTGGCATTTCAGTAGATTATCTCGATGTTTTGCCATCGCCTTGAGATTAAGCTCGTTTTACTACAAATTCAGCTGATATTTGCTCTGTGTTCAACCAGCTCCGCTCGTGTTGTCTCTGTTACAACACGCAGCATTTCTTTCCTAAAAAGTTGCCGGGTGGCTCAGTTGTATTTTTAGCACCCAGCTCAGAGAGCGGGATCGCGGGCAGAGCTAACGCTTAAGTAGAACCTTTCCTTGAATTAAAAACCCTTCACGTGTAAGTGAAGCCACTCAGGCTGCCCAGTTTCTGGCCATCGGTAACAGCAATGACATGCCTCGTGGGAACATTCCCAACAGCTTCAAGAAAAAAAGGTGGTATTAGTGGACACAAAATTAGCCTGATATGCAATATGTAGGGACATGCGCGTGCTCTTTTGCTCCAGCCTAGAGAACAAGTAGGACATTACATTTTTTGGTAGGGTCTAGCTCCAAGCGCTACAGAGTGCGAAATTTTGATAGCTTTTGAAGTAGGGTAGTAGCAGCTGGCAGAAAGGAACCTGGGGTGTAACACGGCTCCTTTTCAAAGCACCGTTCCTGCTTTTGAGTCACTGGCACGGTGCTGGCATAAAAGGAACTCAGGAAACAGCAGAGCCCCAAAGACCAATGGTGCAAGAGATGAAAGATCTGGAAGGAATTAGCAGCAGGTGTGAGAGCAACAGCTTCTTCCTCCCTCACTCCAGAAGAACTGGTTGCAGCTAAGCGTGATGCGGACAGAGAAAGAACAGGATTGTCCTTCCTTTCCCCCAATTAAAACTGATTG
>VZSZ01000008.1:273878-287557 GCA_013398815.1 Ibidorhyncha struthersii | reverse complement strand
AAAAAAAAAAAAAAAAAGAGACGCCAATCCTCCCCCCATGCCAGGTTTCAGCATGTTCCACACCAAGTTTAAAAAAATCAGGAAAGAACGAACGAAGGTGAATCACCTGCAGGTGGAGAGCAGGCAAGAGAAAGCGGGAGGCAGCAGGGATGCCTGGCCACCGCAGGAGCACGAGCACAGGACTCCCAGGACAAGGGACGAAGGGCTGACGGGAGAGGCAGTACCTGGACAGCACGGAGAACCTCCCACGGGGCAGCCAGCTGGCAGCGGACGGGAGGAACACAAAGATAAAAGCTCACCTACATCATATTTAATAAGAGTTTCGCTCCACCGGCTCTCAGGAAGGACAGCTGCTCTCTTCAACAGCGTCTCACCCCGTGGGGGCTCAGCAGTACAACTCGCAAACGCTGTGATCTAGCCTTGAAGATTAGCACCCGTACACCACCATCTTTTCCGACTGCAAGCTGGAGAACAGAGTAACTGACAAACCATCTTAAGAAAATGATTTTTATTTCTTTTTATTATTATTATTTCTTTTTTTTCCCATTTTTTGAAGTTCTGATGTTTACAGATCCGCTTTTATTTCTGATAATATAGCTTCGCAGCAATAAAAACCACAACGCAGCTAGCAGAGCAGCTGAACTAAGACCCATAAATACCAGCACAGAAAACAATGGACAACCACCAATATTTCTATACATGAACTATTATTTTAATGTCACATTTTGACAATTGTAAATGGTCTACAGAATGTATGTGGGCAAAAGGCAATAAGTGAGTCTTTTGAAACACTAGATGTATAATAAACAGCGCATTATCAACATTTACATGATTCACATCAAATTGATGACATTCTAAACGTATTCCTTTTAAAGGATAGAGATTTTTCAATAAAATATTACATTTCATTTAATACTCTGGTACAATACTTCATACATTGCAGGAAAAAAATAAATGCAAGGTCTACTCCACCTAATAAGAGGATCCTTTTTCATTAGTCTTTAGTACTGTAATAAAAAAAAAAAAATCACAATAATGTCATAAATAAACAGGCTTGAAATTATTAATTACGTTTCACTATTTCAAAGGGAGAAATTAAAAATTAATTTGAAATAAGGAAGTTATGGGTAGAAACTCAAAACCTGACAACACATCCTAGTACCAGCTGTGGTTTTTCCCATCCCTACAATAAAAAAGGAAACAGGTTTTATAACTTCGTTAGCCGTATCCTAGTTAATTGTGTTTCAAACACATCTTAAGAGGAAAAAGTAAAGTTTGGTCAGGATTAATAGGAGAACCAATCAGTCCTAACAACAGTTAGCTGAAATGAAAGTGTACGCTACAAAACATTCAGGAAATGAAGTCTGCAGCAAATTCATGCTGGCATAAACTGTTGTGCCTTAGGAGTCGGGTTAAAGTTTCCCTTGTGGTATAAAGTCTTCTACAAGAGAACACTTCAGAACTGCATCCCTTTTCCATTCCGTTGATACAGCAAAAGCTTGTAAATCAATGTTTAAAAATTATTTTCTAAAAACTCACTAGAAATACATGAAACCCCCATTCATTTATCTCCCCTGAACCAAATGACATTTCTCTTTCTTGCTTCATCTGGCATAAACCCCAACCACTGTTTGAAATAATTTTTAAAAATGCTTTAAGAATCATCCCTCTCTTGCTGGTGCATGAAAGGCAGATTTTATTTTGCAAGGTCTCCCCTTTGGTATTCAGCAGGGCCTAACACTCGGGCTAAGAGAGGAGTATTTATTCACAATCTTTCAGATACTGTTCCCCGCTCATTGACATTCTTCCACCATATGCTCCCCAGGATTAATACACATTCTGCAGTAAGAATTCCCTGGTTCCAAGAAAAAAAAAAAAAAAAGAAGAAATCCTACAGTGGCAGGTCTTAAACAGCTAAAATGAGGTCATAAGAGGCAACTTTATGTTGGCCGTGTAACCGATTGCTGCTTCTACAGGTCAATCTTTTAAGACACATCACATTAACTGAGTTCATAACAGAGTTCAGATTCATTCAGGATCCTTCTCTTGTTTCTCTCGACTTTTCCCCTGACTTTTCAGTTTGGTGCAGAATAGCTCCAAACCTGAACATGCGTTCCACCTTGCTATAACGTATGAAGTGTAGAATTTGTCTAACTTTGCACAAAGTTGTAGACAAATATTTAATTGCTGTCAATTGCTCTATACGAATACCAACACTTATAACCGATCCCTGTTCAGCAGGATGAAGCTGTAAATAGGGACAGGAGAGGAAGCAGGTGATGTAGAATAGGTGTCTCACTACCAAATGAACAGATTTCTCTCTCATCGTGACTAGAAATTCTAGATCTAGAAAGGGCACAAGTATTTATGACTGGAGTATAAGGCTATGACATAAAACACGCATTATGGTATGCTGGTGACAGGAGTTCCAAAAAAAAAAAAACCCAAAGCCTCAAAAGACAAAAAAGACAATAGGCAAAGTAACAAAATTCTGCTAAACATTACAGAAGCACCTTCATTCAGTTCAAACAAAGTGTTCAAATATTTGATTTTGCAAAGCACTCTCAGGAAAAGGTAATATAATCTCCCACTTAACCTTTCACAAAGCTGCACTAATTACATTCCAGGCTTTAGCATAATTTCACTAGTAAGGCCAATAATGCAATTCCACTAGCCCTGCACCCTTGCATACAGCAGTTTAACGCAGCGTTCACCATCTGCACCTGCCGTATGAAAATGGCAATAATTCCTTAACACCACTTAGGTCAAAGAACTTTCCCGGAAACATGGAGAAAGGCATTGGTAAGACACCACCGGTATTCACTCCTAGGGACCGATTCTGCCATTAACGCACGCATGCAGCTGCGAACGGCTTCAAGGGGAGCTTCTGGTCCAAATAATTGGACACAGCAAACAAAGTGAAGAAACCCAATTAACTGGCAGCTTAACAGCAGTTCTGCGTTCTAGAGTCTCTAGAAGAGGACTTTGTCTCATTGACAACGATCCGAAGTGGTTTCAGATGGACGTGATTTTTAATCTAATAGGGACAGCAAATTCAACGCAGCTCTGAAAGGCACTTCAGGTAGAACGGTAATAAACTCCTGCCTGCCGAAACGAACCAGAACAAGCCTGCTGGCCTTCCTGCCCATGCTGCCCTTTTCGACTAAGGCAATTTTAGTGGACAGCTAACCTCCGTGCACTGCTTTCCCCCCGCCCCCCAACTTTAATTTAGTCACTTACACTAGCATAAGGCCTTACTATAAAAAAAAACAGAAGGCTCAACATCTTCCACCTCCCCGGCAGAAGGGGAAAAGGGTTACCCTACGCTAAGGTAACAGCCTGCACAGTGGGCTACTTGTTTCGCTAGTTCTAATATGCTGTCAAGATGTCACCATGCAACTTTTAAAAATACCTTAACTCTACAAGTTCAATCTCTTGCTTAACAGACGAACACAGACAAATTAACACAGACAGTGTCCTCACAACCCGCTAGGCCACTGTGTCTTTTGAGAGATACAGTAAATTTCTATTTTGGGTACAGATCATGTAAAAGAAATTTTGTTTGATGTAAAGGCTACCTTGCATCATTATTCAGAAATAGCCCATCCAGCCACTCAGCTAAGTCGTACTCAAAGCCATCAATTATCACAAAAAGCACCTTCATATCAATAACCGCTCACCCCTATGAAACTCAGCCTGAGCTTGAAATGTATTAGGACTAATTTTATCATGTAGGTGATTCTATTCACGCTGGTGATCCACTGTTTTCAAACAATCAAGTATTGTTCCCATCAGTATTTTACATTAGTGTAACGGATTTATCCACGTCATTGTTCTCCCACCACCACCCCCCCGCCAAAAAAAAAAAGAAATAAAATCCCACAACTGCTCAAATAAGGAAAAAAAAAAACAACTAATAGCCATACTGTGAAACAAAAATATTATTTAAAAAAAACAAACGGATGACAGTCCAATAGTTTGCTGGATTCAAAACTGACGCCACAAAGTAGTTGTCTACCTTGTAGAAACGATTTCCTTTTATTTGGAAAATGAGCAATTGTAAATCATGTATTGGAGAGAAGAGATATAAACAATCTTTAGATGGTCTTAAGTTTTGCCTACTGTTGAAGGATTAAAACCGTAAATAAAAAGGTACCAAGCTCTCAGAGTTCACCGTTCATGTGAAGCTTCTTCCGTCTCTTTCTTGACCTTTTTAAAAACCATATTCATTTCTGCGAAAGGAAGGGAGAAGAAAATTTCTTTAGCAAAAAAACCCCAGCAGTTATTTCTTATTCTGACACTATACATAAGTGCTCAATTTTGACTCAAGAAAGCCTTAAACTCAACCAAAAGTCAAACCTTGCTTATAAACTGCGTCGTACTTTGGCACTAGAAGATGAGATTGTGTATAGACTTGGAGAAGATCCCTGGGCTAAACAGCTGAAACACATGTTTACCGAACAGAAAAGGGAAAATAGGATTTCTGAGGTCTTTGAAAACACAGGGGGAAAGGTGACAAAAGGCTTTAGGTTAGAATCCAAAAGAAGTTAATGATTAAAGACACCTTAAATTCAAAGCCCATTCACAGCCCATTAACCAAAGTATCAGACATTGGTTATTAGCAAATAACCAATAATATATATATTCAGTCATCTGATCACAAGAACCAAACTATAACAGATATTTAAAACTTAACAAAGAATCTAGATATCTCTCCCAGCAATAGCAAGGATTGAATTTTTACTAGTATGACAATAATACTACACCAACTGCTCACAGCACACAGGCACAGCAGTAACATTGCTCATCGCATCTTTTAGGAGGCTGAGCATGAGATTAAGTGTTCTTTGAATCTCGTTATACTCACACAAATCCTTGACTAGGATCAAAGATCACTTATAAAAGACACAGAAGGTTCAGACTGTAGTTGCTCCTCATCTTTTGCTAGCATGCAGAATTCCAGAATCCTGAATAACAGACTTTCAACTTATGTCACTGGTGAGTCAGGGCATGAAACAAAGGCCAAACTACCAAGCTGATATTGCACATTGTTTTGAAAGGGTATACATAGATGCAACTCAATCAAAATCAGCTTCTGGAATTTAAATGCCCTAAGGGGGCTGGATTACATGCATTTCAGGCATTAGAAAGTCCTTCCTATAGCTCTTCTCATGGTTCAGATTTGTGTACATTTTCTCCTAACCCCACAACTCCAGGCTGGATATGCACACTCGCTCCTGGACACACATACCTGCCTTTGCATGGAAGTCTCTGTACATCTTCTCATCTGAAACTTTTCTGCTGTTGCATCAGCCCCACATTTTCATATACTCTAGCGCTATCTTCTCTCATTCTGAAATGAAACAAATATTCACAGTCCAGAGAACCTAGTTTGAGAGAACCGCATTTGTACACAGCAATGTAATTCAGTGACAGTTTATTTTGCTCAGTTTAGTTTAAGAGCAAAACCCAGGGCAACAGTCTAGGGCACATTTTCTGATAACTCATTTTCCTTTGAAGTCCCTGAAGATTAGTTAGTACAGTTCAAAACTTACACACTAACAACAGAAGCAAACTTACTCTGGACACGTTGGGGTTGGGGTACAGGGTGGAAGAGGGCTCTGATCCCCACTTGTCTGGTCCGATAAAGAATATTTAATGTTTGTGTATTCGTGACCTTTTCTCTTACTCTTCTGTGAAGCAAAACACAACAAAAAGCCGGTTTTTTAATTACTAATAGAAAACAACCAATAAGTTGTAGTGCAGAAAGTGTAGAAATTACATGTGCAACTAGCTATGTATGTTTTTAGAAGAAAGGTTTGTCTACGAACAGAAGAGAGCTCAGTTCTGCAGACAGCACACACAACATGGATAGGACCTAAAGGCTGGGCTTACCTATTTGTTACAAGACCTGAAAAGCCTCACTTTTCAGTACTCCTCTTTCCACCACCATCTCCAGCAGAAAGTACCAACCTTATGAACCAGCACTCATATGCAATCTTCATCTCACTTGGCAGAAGAAACCACATTTCATTCTTTAATAGATGGTACCAGCCAGTGGGCTTCCCACTGACCTTACTTCCAGCTTGGAGATGTGGCCAAATGAGTAACAATGTTGTTCACAAGATCTCTAATAAAATAACATCTTAGCCCATTAGGTTTGATATAAAAAGAACCCAAGCTGTTATTTGTATTCTGCAGCATATGTTACAAGCTGCAGCCAATTTTGCTGGCGTTCATCTAAAGATAGTGAAGGCTCCAGCAAGCAAAGCTACGCTAGGAAAGAAAAGGGATATGGCTTTCTTCCTTTTCAAGACAAACATTCACAATGCACCCATGCACCGAAACATACATACAAATTAAAGCCTCGCTTTAAAGTTTTACAGGGTACTCAGTTTGGGGGAGGGGGGTTGTGTGGGGTTTGGGGTTTTGGTTTGGTTTGGTTTTTAACACTCAAACAAGTCCTAAATAACTGGCCTGAATCAATCTTGCAACAGAAGTTGTCAGAGCCTCCGGGGAGTTCTGGCTGCTGAGTTTCCATTAAGAACGCTCTGTATAGCAATGTAGGTTGAAGTTTTTCCGAGATGGCCTTCTGAGACTTGCTCAAAACTTGCTCCACTTGTTCTGTTATTTTACTGAACTTCTCCCCTCTCAGCCTCCTATTTACTCCTAACAAATCACTTTCAAATGGACCACCAGTCCAGATCAATTACCTGGACAGTTAACGCTAAAAAGTAAGATTTATACAGAACGCAAAAGTTTGAAGTCTGCTGCATTGTATGGTGTTATGGCTACAAACCCCTCACCTGCCAATAATAATTCCGAAGCCCAAAACTAGGGCTTGATTTCCACCTCAAACCACACGATGAATGGCAGTTCAAGTTACAGATGTACCATACAGTAGAAGCCATTTAAAAAGAATCAGTCAGTTCTTCTATTATTTAAGCTGACTGAAACAGATAAAACAAGCCAAGAAAAAGTAGATACCTGGCTTCTCTTCCTTCCACTCAATTCGCTGTAATTATCCTTTCTAATTCAGAATAACAGAAATACGGTAAGAACTACCTGTTTCCTAGATGTAAGAGACTATACACATTTCCACAAGAAAAAAACAAAACAAAACTAGAACAAATTAACTTTGCTTTTCCTCTACCCTTGTAAGGAGACAGGCAGTATTTTACACAACACTTAACTCTATGAAAACTTGAGGCTTTCAGCACTGCAATGCAATAGGGAACGCTAGCAGAGCAGGGAAATGTTTTCCTGAACACAAACAAAAAGCCGGCACATTTATGTGAAGGGATGCAGCTATTCACGTACCCACTTCTTCAGCCCAGCTGGTTGTCTGTCAGTCCTGCACGACGACAGGCTAGCTCATGGGACTGCCTAACTTCTTATCGGAAAAGAAAGCTTGTGTTTGTCCAGACTGAAAGGCAGACAGGGAGCACGACCTCATGTTGTTTCCTACAAAGGTGCCCTAATTGACTTCACCAGTTTTTTTTAGCAACTTTTGCAACTGCAATTAAAGCAAGTGTAAAAAAGGTTCCAGAAGTTAAAGTTTCTCGAAACACAGCCTTCCATTCCCAAACTACCTTATTGAGGTGAAATTCAAGCATTCTGCATGGTATTGCACTACTCAGCCAATTATTTTTTTTTTCTGGTCTATCAAAACATGCATTCCCAGTTCACCATGTTTTTTTTCAGGACATCAGTTGCTATAGTCACCTCAAAGCTTTGCTTTTGTCTATATTGTTTTATTCCTACAGCTGCCACTAGCCCTGGTTATAGACCAAGACCTCCTGAAGTAAAGCAATGTTCTATTTCCAGTTTCTTAAACTTTTATACCCGTGCCTTCTGAGCTAGTAACGGAATAGAAGATGAAACATAACTGAGCCTCACCGCTATAGGAGAAATACACTGCTCCACACAATAGCAAAATAGTACTCAAAACCCATCACAATGATCAAGAGAGAGTTACTGATCTACTTGTAAATGGCAGCAGCAGAAAGAGACCATATTCAAAAAGCTGAGGATTCAAGGCTTGCATAATTACACACACATAGATATGCTGCAGCTCTAAGGCGAAGTGAGACAACAAAGCCAGGAAAAAAAGGTACACCTGAGGGATTTCTTGTTCTTCACTTTGTGTCTAATCACCATCAGAGCACACAACAGCTGTCCTGCAGAGAGGAATAAAGTATCTCTACGCTCTCTGCTGAACAGTGCATCTACATCATGTAGGCAAATACAAAATAAGTTCTGCCACACTGCAAAGCAGCCAGAAGCCAGACACGAGTGCCAAGGCTGAGCTGGCACACTCTCTCTCTACACAGGGATTACATCTCACAGCTGGCACCGCGCTAACTGCACAGCTCCCCACATCTGCCTGATCAGTTCTGCAGGTTTACCTCCTGAGCAGCAAGCCAGCTGCAGAAAGAAATATACTGAAATTCTGAAACAAAAAGATAAAAATCCCAGATGACCAGAGTTAGGGCAGAGAACGAAAGCAACAGTGAGTAGAATGTCAGTTCTTTATTGCAAAACAAGGTAACTTCTGTAAAAGACTGCAGAATTTGAGTGCAATGAAGTACTTAAACAGGAAGAGTGAGGTGAAGGTCTCGTGGTTGTCATCACATATTTCAAAACTTTTCTCATCTCACCACACCAAATCGCTCCTTTAACTGCTTTTTGTTGGACACTACATTGCAAGATCACCACACTCATTCTTTAATCTTTCAGTCCAGCATACTTATCTCTTACTAATAAACATGTACTTTAAGACTCAAAAATTGGTATGAGTGACTACATTTACATTTGATTTTGATACTTTTCAAATCTGTTAACTGTATTTCTAATCTCTTTAAAACTCAACAGAGCAGAAGGTTCTATTAATTAACAGAGCCTTATCTTTTATTCTTCTTGCATAGAAAACTAGATAATATTAAGGGAATTTGAGATCTGGAGTGCAGGGACTGGCACAGGGAGGACAGGTCCCTTACACACGAGCATTTTCATGGAAGGTAAACCAGCACTAGTTGCAATCATATGGAGAAGTCTCTCAGACTGATGATTTTCTTCCTCCGCCAGCGGCCAAACACACTGTTTTTATTTTACAGTTTTCTAATTCCACCTAATAGCATAATCTTAAGGATAATGAACTGAAGTACAAGCTAACTTCTCTGAACAGGGTTAATGGGTTACAGACCCAGCCTTTTCACGAGGCATGGGTTATACAGTCAGCAGCCAGGCCTCCAAAAGTCACAGGCAGCAACTGAGCAACTCTGCTCTCTCCCTGTTCAAATGTTAACATGTTCCGACATAACATTTGGTACTTAGGACAAATATACCTGCTCCTCTTCAATTCTGCGCTGTAGCGTTTCAATGTAGTGCTGTACTGCCATGTAAATAAACCTGTACTGTGCTTCTGTCTGAACCATTCCTGACCGTTGCGATCTCACCATCTGAATGGTCTTTGGAACATCAATATCACAGTCCACACCTAGGAAGAATCATCATAATGTTAAGAAGAGTAAAATAAACTTTTCTGGAGCAGAGGTTGGTCTCATCTTCCAGCAGAACATAGCATTGTTGAATGATCTTGCAATGATTGCTAACATTTAACAGAGGATTCATCCTTGACTACTAATACGCTGATCTGTAGAAGTGTAGCATAATGTGGAAAGCTGCCCTGGGGGAGAAAACTGCGACACTTTGCACTGTCCCAAGACGACTTTAAATGCAACCTAGCTCAACATACATGTCGATTTACTGTTTATGGCAGTTTACACATAAAATACAACACTGTCCTCCAAAAACAAGTTACTCAAATTCAGCACGCATGAGTACTTTCAGAGCCATACACTCATGAATGATTTTAAAAGAAAAAAACAAAAAATAATGATAAAAATAATAAGAAAAACATTATCAGACTCCTCGCTAACCCTCAGCTGAAAGTTTTCATTATGCTGAACTGAAGCAGCATTTCAGCACTTTGATTCCAGCTAAGTCAAGAAGAATGAGCAAGTCCCTTCAACGCAAACACACACACCTACTTTGTAGCATCACTAGGATCCCTCTATTCTATGAACACTCCTGTTGTTTTACCATGATGCATCTGGCAATGTCCCACAGGAAAATAAAAAGAGGGGAGAACCTACCTTTTTCTCTGATTATGTCAATAAGAATATCAATCACAATGAAAGTTCCTGTTCGCCCAATCCCAGCACTGTAAAAAGGTGGGGAAAAAAAAAGTTAATTGTTTTATTCTTTCTGAAGATATACCAAAACACTAGTCCGAGTAAGAGTCTAATGTTAAGAAACATTAGATTTCTGAATTATAGCCAGAGTCAAACCAAGCCACGCAGCCAAAAGTAACTAGAGACCCAATCAACATAACATGGAAGAGACAGAGGTCGTAACAGCACTTCTGTACGTCAGCGTTTATTAAGATCCTTGAATCAGAAGATAAAAATTACAAGGCCAGACCTAACATTTCCTTGCCTTATAAAAAGTATCTCGTTTATAAGCCAAGACTGAGGAGAGAGCACTCACAGGAGGTGGGATGGGAGACTAGAATTCCCATGATCCTGCACCTGAAATGTATCAAGCCAAGACTGGCACCACCTTCTTATACAAGACCAGAAGTTCTTACTCATACAGAAAGACAACCTGCTTAGAAGGTAATCATTTGACACCTATCTAGAACATATCATTTTGCAAAACAGAAAGCACAAACACCTTGACAGATGGGAAGTCTGAGTAGCTCTAGGGGAACGTTGTCGTCTTTTAAAGTTTTCAGCTCCTCCTCACACACCAAAAAGAAAGAAAAAGAAAGAGGGATCCAACAGAATTCCATAGGCCTAGAAAGTAGTAGGAAAGGTGCAGTACACCACCATACCTGCAGTGGACCACAACTGGTCCCGCATCAGAAATGCTCTCCTGCTTATGGTGCACCTCCTCTAGAAAGTCAAGTACACCACCGGGGTCACTTGGGACTCCATGATCAGGCCAAGTTCTGAAGTGATATTGCCAGACTGTTCTCTCTGTGTTCCCCTGGAAGGAAGATGCCAACGCGTGAAAACAAAATCCTTCAGATCAAAATCCAGCTAAAAGCATTTATGTGCCAAAGTTAAGGTGGATCAGAAGGTGGCATATCCAACCTGCTACTCCGTACCCACAGCACCACAACTCTCAACAGAGGGAACAAGCCAGAGTTCTTCCTGGCCTGACAAGTCAATCACACCACCTGTTTCCTCAGCTCCCTCCTTCTCATTCAGTTGTTTCCAACATTTCTATCTTCACCTTTAAAAGCCACGGCAAAGTCCTGTCTGAGGGTGACCAACAGCAAGGGACCTTCATCTGTCATACTCATCATTCGTACCTAGTGGCACTTACCTTACACGCTTCTTCCCACGCAGTTCCATCCCATGGACGTACCAATCCAATCCATCCTGCTTATTTGCTTCTTACACAATTCTTTTTGCACCCTGATCCAAATTGTCCCTTAACAAGGAAGTGCTATTTCGACATTAGTTCACTATTTCCTTCCTCATCTTTTTTATTGCTTCCCTTAAGTGTTCTTTCTACATCCTGGACCCACACCATTCTTCTAGTGCACCCACCTCCGTGGAAGGGAGCAAATGCCTAGCTAGACTTAAGTGCAATTACTTAAAAGCATCATCCCTCTTTCCAAATTTCCTCAAAGCTCTGCAGCCATGCATCTTCTGCCAAAAAGTGCTTAGGTATAAGAACCTTCAATTATCCCAAGGACAAAGAGAAAGATGTATGGAACTAAACCTGGAGCTTCAAAGAAAGAGACAGGGCTCAATTTATTAATCTCTTAGTGCTTTTATTGATTCCAAAGAAACAGTCTATTTCTGTTTTTTTTTTTGTGATCTGCAACCTAAATTAAAAGGACAGAGTTACTAACATACTTACTTGCCCAACTTTAGAAAGCTTAAGTTCTCTTAGTGTGTAATCGTGTGCTGCACTCTCTTTAACATTCCTAACACGCATAACACCGTACTCCTTTAGGGAATATTCATCAGGCCAGTACTTGACGCACTTACTCTGCAAGATTAAAAAAAAAAAAAAGGTAATCAGTAAGAACAAGGCGGGCTCGTAAACTAGTTAACAAACCCATTTCCAAAGCTTTCATTTCTGAATACATAGAGGACCATTACTAGCGCCAACTGGACAGCTAGCTGACAAGGTAAAGGGCTGAAGTACATTCTAGGGGGAAGTTTCTCTTCCCCATGAGAAATGCCAGATGATTTCAAACAGGTACAGGCAGTCTCTCCTTTTAGCAGCTTTCGTGATCATCTTAGTACCTGCTTTGCCTCAATAGTTTCAAAACCCAGAGATTAAAATACTGTTACTTGTATCTCCACTCAGCTATGGGTTTCAAAATACTGCGAATTTCCAGTGGAATGCTGCAGCCTTACAGGCTATTCTACAATCAAAACCCAACAGCCTGCAAAATAAATACAACTCAAAGGTACAATCCATTTTTAGCGGAAATTAAACTTGGATGCTTGCTTTTTCATCACTTAGAGCAGAAAGGGCTAACATAGCTCTCTAATTCAATCACCAAAGCAACAAAGACTTGCTCCCTGTGGCAGGCGACTGAAGCCTTCTGTATCTGCAGGTTTTGAAATGTAGAGCTTTTGGTGTGCTGCTTCTCTCTCAAGATTATTTTTGGCCAGGGATATATTCCAGCCACTGAAGAATGGGTTCACCTTTTACTACTTTCATTTGGTTCTTGTAAAAGCTCAGGACAGAGCGAATCCTGTTAGCCTGTGAACATCATGCAAGTCCACACAGTAACAAATGAGAAATTATATACAGTGGGCATATAGATGCAGCTTCCAGCAACAGCAAACGCCGACCAAACACCAAGTACTACAGAGAAACATTTCCTATTTGCAGTTACTACTGCGTATTTATGAGAAAACATGGCAACAAGAAAGTTCCTTCTGCCAACACAAGACACAGTAAGAGATAGTTGAACACATGCTTTCCAGCCTACTTCGGCAACGAGATGCTTTTCTGTTACTTTTGTCCTTCTTTCCCTGTCACCTCCAAAAAGGTACGAGTTAAAGAAAAGATGTTGGTCTTGGCATATGCCAACATAACTTGCAGTTTCAGTGCAGAACTCTGAACACAAGAACAGTTGGTATAGCAAGTCTGAACGGTAACACACAATTTTAAAACCAGCTTTAGTCTGGTAGAGGGTGTGCATGTATTCTCAGCTCAACGGACTGCCTCCAAAACACCACTGTTTTAATTTGTAAGTATTTGCTGCTTCTACATTGCGTTCTAAAGCATATTCAGAACTCTCTGCAGATCTGAGACATTTCATAGTTCCTCACTTCCTTAGGCAATGTGCTCTTGAAGTCATCTCTGATGTAGAGGTTTCTCTCCTTCCTGCACAGCTGAATGTATCTTGGCCTAAGATAAAAAGCTTTTCTTTTATATCACGACTGTTATTTGAAATTCTCAAAAGAAGTGAAATAGGCATTAAAAAGAGAAAAAAAAATAATCAATACATGCAGCACTGATTAAGTAATCAGACATTAAAACATTTCATACAGCCAGAGCACAGAAAACAGGCTTAGCAAAATGTGGGAAGAATCATGGGAGAAACCGCAGAGGAGCACAGGCCATTCCATAGGTTATTA
>VZSZ01000008.1:257211-273846 GCA_013398815.1 Ibidorhyncha struthersii | reverse complement strand
AAAAAAAAAAAAAAAAAAAAAAAAAAAAAGTAAATTCTTCCAGAGCAACCCTGTAATTTATTTCTATTCTTCCAAAAGAAAGATCTAAGAGGAAGGTCACTAGGAAGGAGTAGCACCTCCCTCCTTCAGTGCATTCTCAGGAAGGAAACACAAATCATGCCCCTTTATAAGGGTGATGGATGGGCAGAAGTTTACAAAGCCTAAAAAAATCCACAATACAGAATCTAATGGTTTCTACAAACATCACCAATGGCAGCTTTGATACCTAGATTAGGAAAAGAAGCCCATAAAATCTACTGCCATTTGTCTTCAGTACATATACATAAAGCCTCTTTTTTTGTGGTAGTGCTAAGGAAGCCCTGCAATTATCAGTCACCCATAGAAAAACATTAGCTATACTTTCAATTCAGTTTCTTTCAAAAGTGACACTCAACTAACAAGCTAACAACTTTCCATTCAGAAACAGATCATTGGATTATTGGAAAAGGTAGACAATGGTAGGTGGAAAAAGCAGAGAAACTTAAAAAAAAAAAAAAAAAAGAGAGAGAACAGAAACTGTTTACCAAATAGAAAAATATGAGAAGTAACACATTCCAAAGATAAAACTATACTATACACAGGAAGCGGTATGTGACTGTTGATAGAATATCAGTATTCAACTATTTCCTATTCCTGTTTCCTGCCATATGTCATTAGAACCCAGAAACAAAGAGCCTCTGATTTGCCAGAGACAGTGAATAAGACAGGATCTCTGCACTTAAAAGGTAAAATGGAGCTTCTTGGGATACACCATTCCAGGAAAATTTCCTCTTTCAGAGCATTAAATACTGCCAGAGCAGTTCCAAGGGGCTCGCAGATTCCTGAGGCTGAAGAGGCAGCTGAGTTCACACAGAACAGGGCAAAGGCCCTGTCTTTAGGAATAAAAGTGCAAAATCACATCTGGTTGAGCAATTCCTAACCAGGTACAGTTTCAGTCACAATCATCAGCTCAGCATGTAATGAGAATGTCAAATATAGAGAATAAGAGAATGTAATGAGAATATCAAATTCAAGCACAGAAAGTAAAGCTGGAAGAGAGAACAGCATTCTAGTAGAGTCTAGTAAACGTGGCTTGAATGAGGCGAGTCTGGGGCAATAACTTTCACATTACATTGTAGTTTTTATGAAAGAAGCAATATCACCTAAATTCACTCACATAGAAATAAAGTCCCACAATTCTGCTGTTCTGGTAAATTCTATACAAGCTTGGAAAGCTGAAATAAATGGCAATACTTTTATTGCCATTTTTACCACTTCAAGTACACAGAATGCCTGTTTGGCTACATCTCGCATTCCAGTGCCTCATTCCCTGAATAACTTTAAAATATATAGATTCCCATTCAGTAGCTAAAATTTAATCAGTCAACCCTTAAAAAAGGAGGGTACGCTCCTATCGTATCATCAGACCTCCAACTCCCACAGGCACCAATAAAAAAGGACACTCAGCACCTTCCAGGTCTCCAAAGACAGCGGTGGCACACCAGATTTCAGCATATAAATCAATATACCAAGACAGTTTAGTCCTTACTTGCATTTAAATGTCATGACCTTTCCTAAGGCCAGTTTGGGAGTCTGTTCTTACCTTTCCTCTTTCAACTTCTTTTGTTGTCATAACAATAACTCGAGAATTCTCTTGGAACACCATCCTCCAAAAATCATTCACTGTATTCTGTAGGCACCCTTGAGTAGCAATGTAGCTTTTTTTTGGCTTTGAGTTGTTGCACTTGGTTTCAAACTCAGGCTAGAGAAAAAACAATTTAACAAATGGTGACTAATGGTAACAAGACTAACCTGGATTTTAGTGGGTAGACAGGGGCTGTGCCAACAAGACTCCAGCAGGTAGGAGTTTACTTACCATAATAATATTAGCATTGATATAGTCTGAAACAGGTTCATTTGGATCACCATCATGTAGAACAACTCTGGTATGATCAACTGGAAGAATATATATGCACGTTAAGTGCTTGCATCCCACAGTTGTGAACACACAGCTATTTTTAAATATACCCCGGAGAGGTACATTTCTTACTGCTAGCAGGAGCTACGAAGTTATCAAACTCAGTAAATTAGTGGCTAGAATATTCAATCTTTCCTCTTTTGCCAGTTCTTAAAACAAGTGGCCAATTCATAGCAAGCTAGATCAAAACAAGTGCTCCTGCCCCCTAGTAACTCATGACTACACGGAGAGTCAAGCACTAAGTCAAGGCAAATGGCCGCTGGATTCGCACCATGCAGCTTTGTACCACAAATTAATCCTCTTAAATTTAAGCATTCCGGTTTGCTGAATAACAGTTTAGGGATGTGATGCTTTAAAATGAAAGCTGAAGATAAAAAATATTGGGTAATCAAAGTTTTGGTATCTACAAAGTGCCAACGTTTGAACACAAATTGGAAATTGCATGGGCTAATACTGACAACATAGGAGGGGAAATTATCGCTAAGGAGAAGAAAAAGCACAGTGGTGCTTAATTAATCCTGTATTTACAAGCTAAGAAAAGAACGCATATAGAAGTAGTGGGCTTATGTTATAATGAAAGAAATCAATACTTACAGGGTAAAATGTTTTTGTATCTATTTTTGTTTTTGTTTTCTTGACGCTGACCTTCTTTACGACTATAGAGAAGCTTGCATTCTTGCTGCTGTAAAGTCTAAATGAAAACAGCACAAAGTTTAAATTGTAACAGCACAGATAAAGTATGGACTGTTTCACCATCATTATACCGATCCTTTCTCACAAAAATTATGATATTTGATTATAACGCCTGATAGTCAGAGAAAGAGAGAGAGGTACTGGATTTCTCCATTCAGACTTAGTACAGCATTGCTTCCGAGGTATGTAAGAAACACAGGAGCACGAGTGACGAGGCAAGCTATTTTCCACCTGATAATTATAAACACCTATGAATTCAAAGCTTCTTTAAACCACAAATATAACCAGCAAGTCCTCATGATACTGTTCTGAGCAAGCAGATGCAAGTTTGTCCCTTAAAGCTTTTAGCTGTAAAACACTGTGCAAAGAAACCGTAACTGGTTACAAAGGAGACCACAACAAAATTTTGGCTGTGGAAATCCGGACATCTTAAAAGGCACGCTAAATAAACCAAACCACACAAGCAGCATTCTACGGAGCAGGTACAAATAAACATATTTATCACTAGGTCTTTCTCACCAAGCAGAAAAGTTAGGAAGGAGTATTATCGCGTTTCTCCTTTTGGTTGAATCAGGCAGGTTAAAAAACTTCCACTGAACTGCCATTAACTTTAGTACCGATACAGATTAGTAACTAACGCATCCAAAACATTGCCAACCTGCAAAGGAGTAAGGCACTTCATGATCTAGTACACCTCTACATAAGTTGTACTGGATTCCTCCAGGCCTTAACAGCTTTTTTCTGCTCCTTCAGCTACAGCAAGGCTGCAGTAACAGTGCTGAAAAGCCCCCAAAACAAGTCCCTGAGACTACGAAGGCTGTGTTACAGCAACGCCACAAGAGCGGGTCCTTGCAAGCTGCTGCCAGACCAACTCTAGACAGGTAAAGAGGAGGAAGGAGCACAGAGAAAACCCAGCAAAGCACATCAACACAAGCAACTGTATTTAAGTATCAAGCACAGTGAAAAGTCCTTCAGCAGTTAGAAGCAGAGTATGAGGAAGACATTCTTGTCTATTCCCCCAAACAAAAGTCCACATGGAAATGCTACAGTATTTTCAAAAGTATGGATGAGACAGGGGAAGTGCCAATGTACAACCCACCACCACAGCCACGTACCACTTTTTAAGTGCTCTAATTATGCTCTCCTACCAACACAAGGCCATTTCACTAAAGCGGTACAAAATTTTGCACGAACTTTCTCATACTGCCCTGTTGGGGTGGGAGGAAGAGTATTACGTAACTACAAACAGTGTGATCCATAAACCATTCCAGTACAGAAACAATAAATCCACATGGGAATTTCTCCTGTTGGCAAAGAGCTAATTTCTCAGTGCCTGGTTCCCAACTAACATAGCAGGGACAACACCAATTCCACACCTCACAGCCACACTGCTTAGGAGCAAGCCTCCTTACTTGCAACGAAGCTGGAGGGACCAGAATCTTGATGTCTTTGTTCCAAGTTTTAATCCCAAAAGCAGTACTGGCCTGACTAAAAGGAACACTTGGGCTTTGGAAGCCGCTCCCCTTGTTACTACCACCCTTAACACTCTTACAGAGATTGCTTTTACTTTGAAGCTTGGGCATGTCAGGCACGTTTGCTCACTTCTATTTCAGTCTCCATTATTGTTACTGCCTCACTTAGTGACCTTGGACAATTAGGCTCATCCTAAAGACAGGGGAAAACCAAAGAACAAAAGCAATACAGGAGAGCTGTGAGGTTTCACGCTTATGAAGCAAACACAGAAAACATATCCCCATAAAGCATTGCTTGCTACCACTAGCGATGGGTGAAACAGCACCTTGCGGTAAGCTCACCTCCTGCCACACTGCAAGAGTCTTTCCAGTGCCATTATCAGCCAGCACCTCTATAGAGCACTTCTGAGTCTCAGCCAAGGGAAACACCAAGCAAAAGAACCAAAAGCTAAACTTTGCTAGCAGGTTAAATAAAAATGGAAGCAATTAAGTGTGTGGAAACCATGGCTTCAAACACATCTTCACTTCATACAGTTAATTATTATTGCTTTGAGCATCCCTGAGGAGAGATCCATGAGCAGCAGCGACTTCTAACAAGCCCGTTAAGAGATGTAGACAATGCAACAATAAATCTGGAACATAGTCCTCAATTTCACTACAACATCCAAGCACGAAGCTCACCGAACAGCCATTTGTCAGAAGCAAAAACATTACGACTGTCAACATTTCTGTCTAGTGGTTCACGGGACAAGAGGTACATTCTTAAATATGCCTGAAGACAAGTAATTTATAACTACCATCTGGACTGCCAAATCATAAACAGCACAGGCAGAGATCCGCGGACAACCGGGAGTTTGTTGCCCTGCCTCCTGCCACCAAGGCTGTCAGCTAGAGCTTACCTGAGGTGAATGAAAAAGCAGGACACTAAAACTGCTCTGAGACTGCTTCAGTTCCAAAACTACAGCGGAAAAAAAAATAAGATTTAGTGCTGACCTCGCTAACGGCAGTGAAGGGGAAAGAGAAGCGGAGTGCCTCACAGGTAAAATCTTTCATTTCTTACATTTACTTTTTCTGTAAGGCTTCCGGCTTGCTAGCAAATACTCTTCTTCAGGAAAGCCACACACGAGGAAAACACCCTACTGTGAAGGGCCAACTGATAAATCCATTACAAGACAAATTTATTCAACAAAGACCAGAGGTCAGAAAAGAAGTCATGAGTGTCAAGTAATAGTTCAGTCATACTTGGACAAATCAACAACCCGTTCCCAAATGCACCGCACGAGAGTGCTTCCCTCGAGGAAAAATGAAAAACAACCATTAATTCACATAGCTTTTAGTAAGTCAGCACCCATTATAAGAAGGCCAAGCCAACAAGGCACATTTTTTCCTTTATATGCCCTCTGAATAAGACTAAGGTATGCTTACAAGTCCCCGGGGAAGCCAACAGACACCCTTTGCTTGGCTAACTTGCAAATGTATGTTCAGGGTAAACCGCACTGATCACAGGCACAATCTACATGACTGTATCATAATATGATAAAGCACACCAGTAAACTGCTTTTTACAAAGACTGATAATTCCCATATCCCAGTTTTAGCCATCAGAGCAGGTGGGGCTAATCTTCCTGACCCTTCAGGCCCCATATCAAAGTTCACGTGTTGAACTCTGCTAGAGAAGCCATTCGAAGGTCGAGGCCAGTTCACCTCCAGGCGAGGTTCACAAGCAAAAGATGAGAACTGCTCCCCAGAGGATCCACCACTCTACTGTCAGGGTAAAACAGAGTCCCAAGTCCTCAGCAATGGCCAGAGCAGCCTCTGCTGGCTCGCTTCCCCCTCCAGGTTCAAGTCTGACCATTCAGCAGTCCTGGGTCAAGGACTGCCCCCCGTGCACTGGGCACAGGGGAAGAGAGGAGAAAGCTTATTCCTCATTTTATGATTTCCCCACCGTCATGACCTCGCCTTCTTGTATTCCATCAACTTTTGTAATGAAACACGGTCTCTTTGGTAAGCGTCTTTTGCTTTTCATGGATTTATTTTTCTCCTCCTGACAATAATCTCAGAGCAGACTGGACAGTACATTCACCTAATTAATACATCCAATCAAAAAAAAGTTTCTTCAAGAATGGTTGCTTTGCAAATCCGTCACTATTCAAGAAGTTTCTCAAAACAGCATTACACAGCTAAAATGAGCCTCTGTCAAAAGATCAGGACTTTCCAGTTTCCTGTTGCCATCTGCTGGTGGAGTTTCAGACTCCACTGTGGCTTTCTTACGTGCATGCGGTATAAACCAGTCCATTATATTTCAGACACTTCTAAAGCTTTTGGCTACGACCATCACCTGCACGCAGCTGTTAAGTGACTTCAGTTGTCAGAGAAGGGTTAGGACCCAGGCTAGCCTCAAGTAGTTTGCAATGTGTTAGTTAATGCTCATATTAATTTCCTCTGCTTGAAAAATTTACTGTTTCAGTTGTATTTTCTTTCAAACATAAGTAGCTTCCTGAAATCATTAACGCTTCAAAGAAGGGGAGAGCTGGGCCAGCACAGCTATGTTACACATACAAGAGGTGGGCAGATAGGACAGCAGGAAAGCCAGTGCTACTTTCTGGGAGAAAAATGCAATTTTGGCTGCAGGCAGAAATGAAACACCCAAACCAAACAAAAACAAATCTCCAGGAGTCCAAGGAATATATATAATCAATGTTGCTTCATCTCAGAGCTTCCTACCGCTACTACTTCACAATAGTTTTAAGATCCCCTAAAACAGCTATCAAAAAGCCACAAATTCAAGGGCAAGAGCATATATTGACTGAGAGGTCACACAGAAGTTTCCTTAAAGCAACAGCACCCAACCTCCCAAACACAGCAGAGCGCAAGCCGAAACATCCTCTGCACTGACACATGCAACAGAACGCATGGTGCAACCCTCTTCATACGCACAATACATCTGACGTACTCCAGCTGCACCAGATACCACAACTGTACTAGCACTCGGGTCACCAAGAGTAACAGGCTAGGAATTAGTCCTTTGCCTCCAAAAATGTTAATCCTACAGACCTCTTCCTGTCCGGACGAAGAAAAGGAACACAGGAATGAACCTGATTAATTGTCCTGGTGGGTCAGATACGATGATACTGTCCTGGTAGGCCAGATACCGGCGTACATAGGGCTCCTTCGTGATGGGGAGGATATTCAGGAGGGATTGTGCTAAGTACTGAATGAATTAGCATTGGAGAACATAATTAGCTCTCAGAATCGGGAAAAAAAGGCAAATATTTCAATCATTTTACAAGCAGACACGAGATGAACGGGTAAAATTTTAATCTATGTTGCACCTGACGCAGGAAATAGGAGCAAGAACAGAGACCTGAAGGGATGGAGGGGGAAATGAGAAAACATCAAGAAGGCAGTAACAAACCTAACTTTTTAGCAGTTTAGAGATTTAATACCGCAACACTTGGAATGTAATGAAGTACCTCAAATTCTTCCCAGAAGCCCTGCTTGACTTTATCTGTAGTCTCCGCTAGCTTGCTTAGCTCTCGCACTCTGCTTTCAATCTCTGCAGCATTAATACGGGTAGTATTCAGAGGCTAAGAAAGATGCAAATATTAAACAAAGGTATAAAAAATGACAACTGTGAGCAGACAGTTAAAACACAAATCCCCTACACTAAGTACATTTCATATAGGCAGTTCTAGGATCGAGGCATCTATTTGGACTTCAAAACTTTACAATTCAAACAACAAAGGGCAGTGAGGGTAGACAGAAAGGGGGCAGGGAACAATTGCTTTTAGATAAAGTCTCATGGTTGTTCTTCTGTACACTAAGTTGTCTCATTTCTGGACTAGTCCTACAATCCCTATGGACCACGACGAAACCAAGAGAAGTTCTGCGTGTATCAGAGACACAAGAGTCTATCCTTCACAGGCATATAAAAAATCGTTCCTGTTTAAATGACTGACTTCATCATCCAGTTCCATGAAGTTTCATTCTTCATTTTTGCATTAAGAAATTAAAAAAAAGATGTCTCTCAGAACACGTGGAAATGTGTGCACTTGAACAATATATGCCAAAGGTAACAAAACTTCATGGTGTCTTCTCCATTCACTCACCTGCTTGAGTTGCAATACTGTGCCCAAAGTTTCTACCATAGGGTTCTTCTTGTAATGTTCCACTAGATCTGTCAGAGAATCAAATTTCTCCCCTCCACCAACATCGTATTTTAGATCCTTGAAAGACAGACAGATGCTCATCAAAATAAACGCACTTCAAATGATGACGTCTACTCTAATCATCCTTAGGGTACAAAACACATGAGAAATTCTGGTTGAAACCATATGTAGAAGAATCTAGTAAAATCCTTCTGCTAAGGGATGGTAGAACCTTAAGAAACACACACGCACAGACACTATGGAGGACATTACCCTTTTTGTCATCTAACTGAAAAGCATTTTATCTGCCTTTTCAGGGGAGCTGACTTCTTCTGCACTGAGGTTCAGTCAGCTCAATCAGGCTACCTGAGCTACATGATAAGAAACCAGGAAAACAAAAAAAAGTAAAAAAATCTAAAGCCTTGGAAATCAACTAAAGTTCCTAAAAGAGTATCACTGGGTCCTGAAACGCTGGTATTGACTGCCACCATCCCTATTTTAAGGAAGCAATGCTAAGTTATTTTCCCCAATGTCATAAATGCTACCAGTAGTTTAACTGCAAATCAAAGAGTTTTTCTCAAAAAAAAAAAGAATCTGGTAGTTTAGCTTTTACAGTCTTGGTAGGACATTTCTATCTCCAAACTATTTCTGTTCTTGCATTTTAGTTACTTTTAAACAATTAAGATGTTGCACGATCTTTTAGGATAACAATATTTTTTTTTTTTTAAATAGCAACCCATGGGCATATATGAAAATATAAAAAGACTATATTTAATAATACTTCAGTAAAGAACTACCTTATATTAAATTCAAGCTTTAGATTTAAAACTGTTCCTCAGATTTAATCCTCAAAATTTTCACAGAATGTTGACAATTTATCAGGTGCAATTTTATAAACTGACAGGAGAAACAGATATACTCAGATGGATCTCTATGTGTCCAATTAGTCATATTTTTATACAATTTATCCAGGAGACTGCAACTCACTTAAGAAGATTCATGAACATGAAAGGCTCCGTCAGCAGAGGATTTGAGACAGACTTCTGATGCAATCAAAAGCAAATCTATTAGAAGGTACTTGACAGCATACTATAGCATGACACGATTCAGTCAGGCAAGCATTCAAAAAAAATAAAACACTAATAGAATTTTGATGCTATCAAATTAGTCAATTCGATCAAACAGATGATATATAGCACATACAGTACCACAGGGAAAGGGGAAATGTAGTCAGCTCTCTGTAGCGAAGTGGAAGATGGCCCTTCTGTTAGAATAAACCCGCTGCCCATGGAAGTAGCCCTGTTAGAGAAGCTCGTGCTTCATCATACCTGGCAGTGAATCATGACATGTGTCACTTTAGATTTCCCATCATTACTCTCTCCTTTATCATCTCCTGTCCGGACAGAAAGAACAAAGTCCCCAGGGTGGCTTTGACTCTCACGCACAAGAAAGCTTCCATGTTTTCCTTTTTCTGTTAATAGCTTTTCAGCTTCTCTTCCAGAGAGATGCCCGTGAAACCACCTTTAAATAAAGTAAGATATAGACAGGTACCCTACTGGTCATTCCAGCCATGGCTGAATCCACTTGTTCTAAATATTTATTATAAAAGTAAAACAATTATGCACACTGACCAACAGCGTCCAGGCCCACAGAAAGCCTCACAGTTTATAAAAAGAAAAAAACAAAATAAGCCTTGGAAGTGTACTTGTACATACACACGCGCGATTTCAGGAACACTTCAAAGCAAGCACTTCCATAAGCGCTGCAATTTGCATTTCACGCAAGCCTCAAATGAAGCTTTGATTTGGATCCTTTACAACAGTTCAAATGGATTCCCTGGTGGTCCAATAAACACGAGCTTACGCTGCAACCATCTCCTCAGTCAAGGCATTTATTCTTCTTTTATTTCCTTCATGAGGATGTACTTTCCTCCTAAACCTGTGGGAACTTGGCATCTTTGAGACCTTACCCTTCCATCACATCAGGAACTGGACAGGATAATCACATCAATCTTTCTTCAAGAAACAGGGCCAAAAAGGCAATAATCCTCCTCCCTACTGTTAAACACACGCCATTCTGAGGAATGAACTTGTTTTAATATTTTTCCTTGTTTCTTCACTTCTGTGAATAAACAGCTATCTACGGGCTGAAGAGGTTTATTTCTGACATACACATACTTCCTCAGTCTAAAGTCTCAGATTCTCCTTATTAGCCATGCTCCTAAAAACATGAGTTTGAGCAATTTGAGGATTTGCACACCATTGACTTTCTTACACATACACCCACTGCTCGAAAAATTGTATCAAGTTACGCTCAGAAATATACCTGGGAATTCCTCGCGGTAATAGAAGCTTCAGGAAGCTTTGGGAGAACTTTTATAATAAAAGATTCTCCCAGTAAAAATAAAGGGAATTATGCCCTCTTTCTCAGTACTGCATCACACCAGGAAGAATGATGAACAAAATCGGTTCTGGGGCTTAGATTGTTTTACCTTTAATCGTGTTTATTAGTCTACTTTGCAAGTAACCTCACTGAAATCAGTGGGACCACTTTTAGTACAAGAGAGTGGCCACCCGTTCATCAAATGGAAGCTGACTGTAGCGTTAATAGGGATAAATACATGCATTTATTAAGAAGTGCATGGACACTGAGGTTTTCACCACTATTTCTCTGACCTTTCAGATGTAGGATCGGCACAGTTCAGTGGATATTTCAACTCTATAACATCTCCATTCTTTTCCTTGAGCTGTCCATGATGTTCCATATAATACTGGACTAACTCAGCCAACGTAGCAAACTTCTCTCCTCCATAGAGGTCATAGTAATCTCCTGTGTTCTGGATCTTGATGTGGGTGACAGCGCCAGTTCGTCTAATATTTGAAACACAGGAAAAAACCCACACAAATCAGCTGATTTTCATACTTACATTTGCATCACTTTACAACTGAAATATTGCAGAATAGCTAAGCTAGTGCACCTCTGAAGTGTGCTTCAGCCACACTTCGGTGGCTTGCAAGAAGAAGGGGATGTCCAACAGTCAGGATGAACAAGGAAATAAAACCCTCTTAATTCCATAACAAAGGGATCCTCAAAGCCAGCATTAAGCTCCGAGGCCTCACGATCTCCCACACAAGTCCCTCAGACCCCCAAGAATCACACACACAAGCACAAAGGATGGAGGGGTGAGAAGAACTCAGCACTTTCAAAAAACCCATCAGAGCTTGTTTGATCCTTTCCCTAGAATTTCACACTAACTGCTAAAAGCTCTCCTTCAGTAAACAGTTGCCTTTGCCTGCTGACTTTGCTCCCCCGGTCTCCAGTACTAAGGAAGAACAGCTCTCTGAAAGAGTTCCCTTCTGCTCAACAGAACATTATCTCAAAGGTATCCAAGCAGCATTATTCTTATCACCAATCCCACTTTTCCTTTTTCCTTTATCTACTTCCTCTTGCCGTCCTTTCCCCATCCCTACCGCTATACACACAGTGTCAGGGGACAAGTTACAAAAGGCCTATTTTGGAATCTGAAATACAGTTGCCCTTAAAAAAAGTTGCTGACTTTTCCTGTAAGAAGAGAGTCTGGATAGCATATCCTTGCATGTGCTTGATCAGTAATTCAGATCATCTCTGCTACTTTCACACCATTATCAAATAGATTTTTAAAGGGCACAAAGTAATGCTATTATGAAACTTCTGCTTCCCCTTAACTTCTCTATCTCACTGCAGAATCAGAATTCACTACCCTCCACCAAATAGTTTCCCCAAGTTGGGTAAAAGTATTTAAGAACCTCTTCAGGGAAAACAGGAGAAAAAGAAGAAGAAAAAAGCGAACAGACTAAAAAGCGATCCGTGCCTTCTTTCATCCCTTACAAATAGTTCATTTACAACTCTTTCCCCACAGAACAGCATCAAATGAAGACCCTTACCAATTTAGGGAGAAAGACAAAACACTTTTAAACTTACCTAACAGAGAGCGTAAAGTCTCCTGGGTTACTTTTGCTGGGCCGTGCCAAAAAACTGCCATCCACTCCTCTTGTTAACAGTAGGTTTTCTGCCTCCACCCCAGTAATATTTGGATGAAACCATCTACAAGAGGTTAAAAATAGAGAGTGTTAATAAATAAATAGAAGATCTTCTGGTTTTCAGAGTTAACTTACATGACAATACTGAAGAAAACAATCCAACAGCTCCAAAACAAGGAGGTACTGAATTTTGCTCCTAAATTAATAAGAATCTTTACCTTAGCGGGAAGTATAAATTAATCATTTCATATTGCATTACAAATTTCTGTATTGTAAGAGATGCTTTTTAAGTGAAAGAGCTATACTGATACATACTCAGACTGCTTCGATTAAAATGGTATCACAGACATACAATGTAAAGAGAGACCACAAGTCATTTTCCTTACTCCAGGAAGACATGCAACACATGGAAACTATAAGACAATCAGGAAAAATACTTAAAAATAAAGAAAAACATTTAAAGTGACACTTGACAACATTTTAAAGGTTAAAAATTTAACAAAACCTCATGCTTTGAGGCACAGGCTGACCACCAGCTGATAGAGGTCAGGAAGGAACTTGTGGACAAGCTATTCAGTTGCCCAGTCTTCTTCCACCTTCCTCACGAGAACGTGGTGCTGACCGCTGCCAGACACAAGAGCACCGCTCTGTCTTCCAACTACCATGGCAATTTCTCTGGTCCGAATATATCCCGCTTAAATACAAACACTGAGGAATCTCATATTGATACTGACCACCCACAAACAGCCTTCTGAATGACTAATATAGTGCCCTGCCAAAGGACAGCTGTATATGGTCTATATCTAAGAGGCTCAGTGTCCCCACCTATGGCGTTAACTTTTGAAAGGCTTATTCTTAGCCATTCAGTTAACACATCTGCGTTTTCTCTTATCTATAATCGAGGATTTTTATTGCACTCTTGCAGTACTAAACTACACCTGGGTGTTCTGGATGAATGGAGTTTTTAAATGAGGCACAATTTTAGAAGACAAACTTAAAAAACCCCAAACACAAACCACCACCCAGCCCAGGGACAGAGAAGCAGACACAGCAATTAAGAACAGCTTTAGTGGCTTCGTCGGACTTGTATTTGGCAATCAAATGATCTCTTTTATTTTTCAGAGTTGCCATAAATCAGACACTATGCAGGGCACAAGTGAAAACGCACAGCTGTATCTGCAGAAAGAACACAGGCTACTCCTCTTTGTACATGAGGTTCTTCGTTTCTCCAGAGTAAAGCAAAACAGTACATTAAGGCAAAAGACTCTGCAACCAATCTCATTACAGATATGAGTGCCGTATCTTAAAAAAAAAATTGAATAGCATTTCTGATCATTCCTGATAGAGTCAGCATTTCATGCTAAATTGCTGAAACAGCAAAATATGCAAGTGCATGTCTAAATTTAGGGTTATTACTTCAATTGTTGCAGCAATTCTTTCTGCACTGAAAAACTGACAATATTCCTATGAGAGCTTTATCCAGTCTATTCTCTTCAGGCACGGATTCTCATGGAAACATTCTGGAGTTTTAGAGATTCTAAAATATCCAAACCTCTAGCAAGTCATTCAAATGGGAATTAGGATTACTTATGTACCAATTCCATTTCAGAAGTAAATGATTCTTCTTGTAAATCTTGCTTTTTTCTAGTTAAGAATATTCTGCTTGCACCAAGAAAATCTAGTGAATACTACCACATCTTTAACTGAAGAACAACAAAAAAAAATCAAATCCATGCAGCACGAATCACGAAAAAAATACAAAAAACACTTCCAAGTTATCACAGCAAATGGGAATGAATTAATAAATGATGCTACGTTTATCTAATGACTACTCAAAGGTCGAGAAAAGTTCTGGGTTTATGCAGTCTCACAAAAGAAACTGCACAAGCATCAGTACCTGGGATGAACTGAACATTAAATAATACAGTTCAGAATACGACAGGTTGGTCTGCAGAAGCTGATAATATATTTACCACACTTCTACCTCCAAGATTTTACTTCCATTAGGAGAAAACAGAAAAAAGTGCAGCAACATTTTGAACAGTTTATAAGCTTTTTAATTACACACCGGATTCAAGAGACATCTTTGCAAGTTCTTGAGTTTATATCCAAAAATGTATAAACAAAGGAGAAATTCTTGGAATCAGCCCTACGTTATGTGGTGACATTCCATAAACTTTAATTAATATAATGTCATCTCTATCCTACCCTAAACCCTAGTGCATCTGGAAGTAACTGTGCAGTAGTTGTTAGAAAGATGTAAAATTACAGAATCATACTAATTTAATGAACACAAGGGACTACAAATACCTTGTGCTTAAAAGAGAGGTTAAAAAGATGATTGATTGTCTAAAACCAAAAATCTCACCCCCACATATGCGTACACTCCTACCGAAAATGGCAAAAAGCAAGCGTAGCAAAAGAAAAGCTGCATCTGGGAAACCGATGGAAGTTATTGCACTTTATGCAACTTTTGTTCTAACGGTAACTTGTACTCTCGCTCTCTCATCTTTGTATTTTTGGCTTTGAGTAGGAAGATACATTTGTCAGCCACCTCAAATAGAAAAATGGGGGTGTTAGTGATCTCTGTTAAATGGTTCCGGACCAGTGATCAAGATCACATCATTTGAAGTACTGCCATCACATGTGTGCTTTTGAACCTTGGCGGCTACATCCCTTCCAAAACTGGAGGAGAGAGCAAAGGGGACTGCAGACACAGATACCAGTAACGTAAGCCCTATAGAGGGCTTTCTCTTACACTTCCTTTTATAGGGATGGAATGCATTTTAGACTTTTTTTTTCTACTTTCCTTCTTCAACCTCTATTACGAGCAGGTGCAGAGGCTATCCCAAGCAAAGGGCATCACAGCCAATAAATACAATCAAGAAAGTAACACACGGAGACATAAACCCACACTCTTAATTAAACTAGCTGTCCTCACTATGCGTGGAATATTCCTTACAGCAATTCTGATTAGGGGGTTCAGCAGCGTACCATTCCAAGTCCCTTATTAGTTTACGGTAAGATGAAAACGTTGGCAGAAAAGTAACCAGTGAAATTGCAGGGGTCTCATTTACAAAACTAAGGGAACATCAGCTGAGCGGGAAACCTTTTGTTGAAAGCTAATACATGGTAGGAAATACAGCCTTGCTACAATTCTCTCTTTTTCTTATCAGCATAGTCCAGAAAAGATCAGCAGGATCTGTGTCATACATTGCCAGTGTATTTCTCTCTTACCAAACTGAAGAGAGAAAAGAAAAAAATCAATACATTTTTCCATGCCACATTGGGCTTTTCTAATCACCTTTTCAAGAGCAGGAGAGATTAAATCAGTTCTTAGTCTCAGCTGTCACAACCACAGCAGTCAGGGAGGTGGTGACTGGTAGTTTAATTACTCCTATTTATAGGCTCATCAGTTTATATCTCTCATCTTCTTTCACTCTCCCTCACAAGTTACAATTTAAACTTGTGAGCGGAATAAGAGGATTACTCCCATCAACGAGGAAGTCTGCAAATGTTTCAAAAAGGTAACCTGTATACTTGTTCTGACGTGTGGGTAGGGACATTGAGAAAACCCAGCGCACACTAGAGTTCCTCCACACGCTTCAGAAGACCCCAAATCCAAATGCAACTGGAAATGGCGATGGACTGAAAACCAGCCCGTCTAGTTTCGCCGTTTTAAGCAGAGTAAGAAAGAGGACGACACAATGTTGAAAAAGTTATATTGTAACAGACATCACTTAAAGAGATGTATCAAATTTCAGAATAGGTACGTTAGATAAGAATATACATGTCTTTTTTCCTTTTTATGACAGTAATTCTTTTTAGGTCTAACATTTACCTTAACCTCTCAGCCCAGAAAGGACTGCTAACACGAGACAAACATCCAAACGCGTTAAGGACAGCGAGAAGCTACAACAAAGAAACAGATTCAACTGTTTATCATCGGGATTTTCCAACGCCACAAGGTTTTGAAGTTAGATTGAATGCCGCTAATAAACTGCGAGCCCACATCAGCTCGGCTGACTAACACTCGTTTTAAAGTTGGCTCACGTTTTAGTTTCAGTAACGTCACTAGTGCTGGACTATTGACAGCGACCCTCCCCGGCCTCGCGTTCAGGCCCCAGAACTGAGTGGGTCCCCGCGTCAATTAAATCCATCTCTCAGCTCCGCTTCAAAGGCCCCTTCGGGCGTGGGGAGACTCCCTTGAACCACACCCCCCACCCCCCCCGCGAAGGCACTCTTGCTGTGGCAGCTCCGGCCCCTGCAAGGGGGGTCGGCGGACCCCGAAACCGGCCGGCCCCTCGC
>VZSZ01000008.1:233785-255945 GCA_013398815.1 Ibidorhyncha struthersii | reverse complement strand
GCTGCGGCCTCGGCGGGTGTTTGCGTTCCCTGGGGCCTCCCGCTGATGGGGCGCGGATGGCCAACTTGTAGCTGTTGAGCGGCGTGGAAGAGCGTTCCGTGTCACGGATGGACGTGCAGCGAGCGGGATGGCTTCGGCCTCTGCCGTGTCTCGGTTAGCCGCGGCCGTGAGAGGCGGCTGGCAACTGTTCCAGTGGTGGAAAGGACGGAGTTCCCATTCTTGTATGTTTTTTCTGTGACTTAGACGCTGCCCTGCGCACCTCGTAACAAGTCATAATTTCTATGTTATTTGGATCTACAGATGGCGGGTGAGAAGGCAGCCAGTGAGAAAAAGCCAGGCGAGAAGGCGCCTGGTGAGAAAAAGCCAGGCAAGAAAAAGACGGGTGAGAATAAGCCGGCTGAGCCGAAGGGAAGCCAGAGGGAAGTAGGTGAGAAGAAAAAGAAGGTTAAGAAGCATCATGCCAGCCGTAACCCTGTCCTGGCCCGGGGCATCGGGAGATATTCCCGGTCAGCCATGTATGCCAGAAAAGCACTGTATAAGCGCAAGTACACTGCTCCAGAAACAAAGGTAGGACAGTAGGACTGTGTTTAAATGATCATGTTTCTCATGGTGGCTTCGGTTTGCAGTTTCCTATGTTCTTCCTTTTCTTTGGCTACAGATAGAAAAGAAGAAGAAAGAAAAGCCACGTGCAACCATCACCAAGCCAGTTGGTGGAGACAAGAATGGAGGCAGCCGTGTGGTTAAAATCCGCAAAATGGTAAGACAAAGAACTTGGACGGGTCACAGTTTAAGGCTGTTACCTGTAACTCCTGACTCAGTGATGCGCCTCTTGGTTGCGGTGGCGCAGCGGCCTCAGCCTGTGCCGCGCTGCACTGAGCTGTTGGCAGTCATCTCCTTGAGATACGGACCCAGTGACTGTCTTTCTCGCGGGAGGTGTTGGCAATTTAGCGAATGGCTTCTCCTGCTCTGTGTTTGAATTGGTGTGCTGAACCCGGAGCGTGCTCGGAAATACAGAGCTGGTCTCAACTGCTGCTGTTGCGTAGTTGTGCAGAAAATACTCTGCGTGGTCCTGAAGTGCAGCAGAAGTGTCTTTCAGAAAGCTCATCTTTAGTGAAATAGTACAAACCATCTCATACTTCCAGAAGGTAGCAATTACTTTCCCACGCTTCTGGTTTAGTCCCTTTATACAAAGGAGAAAACCTAATAAATACATCCCAATACCTATAACCCACCTGATAACAAAACACAGTCCGTTGAACGGGTTATCAATGGCTTAACTCCCGTTTTGTTCCCCGATACCCTGAACTGCCCTGTTAAGGTGGGAAATTCACTCCATGCCCTAGGACACCCAAGCCTCGGCGTGGACACTGTTGTGCAGTGATGCCTGATCTCCTCGGATGGAGAGAAGGGTATTTTTAACGCCTGAGGGAGTAAGGGGCTGCAGTAACGGCTTGTGCGCTTGCTAGCCTTAGTTTCTGCCATTTGAAGAACCCCAAATTCTGCAGGTATTATCTTAGGAAAGGAAGATTCTAAACCGTAGTGAAAGCTTTCTGTCTCATGGAATACGGGGTGGTACAATGTTTTGCTTCTCTTTTTCTAGCCCAGATACTATCCCACTGAAGATGTTCCTCGCAAGCTTTTGAGTCACGGCAAGAAGCCCTTTTGCCAGCACAAGAGGAGGCTGCGGGCCTCTATTACTCCGGGAACTGTTCTCATCCTTCTGACTGGTCGTCACAGAGGCAAGGTAATCGGGGCTTCTTCCTCTTGACTCTCACTGTGGCTTTGCAGCATTTCTGCGCTGAAACTGTTCTGACTGAGCAGGGGTATCCTCAATTTCCCAGCTGATGGCATGGGACACTGCTCAGCCATGAGACGTGAATCTGTAAACCTGCTTTTCTGTGAATTCTGCCTAGATGCTTTCTCTTGTCCTGCCTCCAGGGGAAACAGTCTTTAAACTACTGTTCTTTTACACAGAGCTGGAATTAAAACAGGCTAGTCCGGTTGCTTAGACAAAATTAAGGGAGTCTTCCTGCAGTGCAGAACAGAAAAGTGTGGAGATTTCATGTCACGCTGACTGTGCTGCAGAATGGCAGACCCCATGCCTGTTTCTGTTACTGTTGCAATGAGGCCAAAATTTTGCTTAGACTACTTATTGCAAAGGAAGAATTACATTTTCATTCTTAATCTAATTATCAAGGTAACACTTGATTGTTACACTAAGCCGTGTTCTTCGTCTTAATGATGTTTACTAACGGGTCTTAAGTGACGTCCTTTATTTTCTTGAATTCCTTGGCTTCGATGTCACATTAGTTAAAAGTCTTGACCAGAAGAAAAAAAATGCAACTGGGGGATGGCTCTGAGCGTGGGACACATTGTGGTACCTTTCTGGGTTTTACCTGGTTCTTGCTTTTAACTTGTACAAAGAATTTGTGTGACAAGATGGCTGTCTCGCCATCCTGTAGAATAGGGAAAGATTAAAAAAAAAGTACTAATTGGTTTTGCTCGGCCTTGAATGATGAAGCACGGGGAGAGTCGCGATCTGTCAAGAGATGTGTAACTGGCAAAGCCGCTACTCTGAGAAGCGTTGGTAGCTTGGCTCGTGGCGGGGTTGCTTCCCGAGTCACACAGTTGTGTCTGTGCCTGGGTGCTGTATGGACGCTTGTACCAGTAACACCGGCACGGTCCCCGTTTGGTTGTAGTATTTCAGCGCTGGGACCTGAGGGCTAACATCACATCTCATCTGTTTTCAGCGTGTCGTCTTCTTGAAGCAGCTTGCTACTGGCCTTTTGCTTGTTACAGGTAAAAAAAATTTGCACATGTGTGATGATTTGTTTGTTTGGGGAGATTTCATGGGGGTGCGGGAGGTTAAGTTCAGGTTTGTCCGTGGGGTCAGTAGTACTACAGATCTGCATGCGGATGGTTTGGCACATAATGTGTTCGTGTATCTAAGTGGCATCACGTTTTGTGCCTTTTCAGGGAGGTAATTAAGCTTCAATACCTGGAAAAACTGGAGAAACATTTTTTGGCTTTTCTAGAGGCTGTGGGGAAGGGCTTTGTTGATTGTTCAGATTTCAGCTGTGGGCATCTCTGAAGGAAACGAGTCATCTCGTACACTACAAGAATTCAAGTTAAAAGCAGTGGTTGTTGCCAGAAATGCTAACCTTGTTCTCTCTTCTGTCTTTAGGACCCTTGGTTATCAATCGCGTCCCTCTGCGTAGGGCCCATCAGAAATTTGTTATTGCTACATCTACAAAGGTTGATATCTCTGGAGTGAAAATCCCCAAGCATCTCACTGATGCATACTTTAAGAAGAAGAGGCTGCGTAAGCCCAAGCACCAGGAAGGCGAAATCTTTGACACTGAAAAAGAAGTAAGGAACATGATTGTTCATTCTTTCTGAATGTCCTTGTTACTTAAAGCCAGGCTGGAAAGGGGATAATACCGTGAAAGAAATGGACAATTGAATTTTAAGTGGTCCTCAATAAAGTGAGGTAATGCCATTAAAATGAATTAATAGAGCAACATTGAGATAAACCGCTTTCAAATTTGGGAATTCTTTCCTGCTTCTACCTTAGCGGTACAGCAGCAGTGATTATTATTCCAGTCCAGTGTCTTTTTTGACCGAGAAACACCTTTACTGTTTTGATACTGCCAACAGCGTGCTGCTGGCTCTGATACCCGCAACGTACGCCAAACAGAGGCTTCAGTCCTCTCTGCCACCTCCGGTCTCCGACCACCTTTCCCATATTTAGAACAAAGGGAGAAAAGATTTCCTGAAAATGCCAGAATTCAGGGTTTGCCCTGAAATTTCTCATCTCTGTAGAAGAGTCTGTAGTCACTCTGCAGGATTTTAACATTATTCTTTATACTTTCTAGAAATACGAGATAACGGAGCAACGCAAGGCAGACCAGAAGGCAGTGGATTCACAGATCCTTGCACAAATCAAGAAGGTGCCTCAGCTCCGTGGGTACCTGCGTTCTACATTCTGTCTCTCAAATGGAGTCTATCCTCACAAATTGGTGTTCTAACTGTTCTGAAACACCACATTAAATTTGAAGGGAAAAAAGCAAGCATTTCTGGTGTCTTCATTGCAATCCATAGTAGAACGTTGCACAAATCTTGCAATGCATGTTATTTAGGGGATAGGAAAAGTGCTTGTGGCATGAAATTCTGAAGGGCTTTATGTAGATGACGAGAATTTTGAGTGCGTAAGGTTTTGGGTGTAGGGGGTTTGTTTGGTTGTTTTGGGTTTCTGGTGGTTGGGGTTTTTTTAACTATTTAGTATAAACAGGAATTCAGTTCTCTTGACTATAAATGAGTTGGGGAAAAAAAAAACCAACAAACCAAATTCAACAGATTGTCTTTTGGGAATAGTGAATATAAATACTGGGTTGACTACCCATTAGGACACGTTGCAAAGTAAGATCCAGCCCAATGTCTGATCTTTTGTAAAGATCAGGTCTTAGCAACAAACCACTGCTAGGTAACTCATTAGCATTTTAAAGCTCGTGTACAGCTTTGTTGAGACGGTTTTTCTGACAAACAGCTTTGATCTATCAATCACCACGTAAACCTCAGCAAATATAGCAACTTTTTAGAGGCGTTTCAGGAGCCATGCCTTGCATTTTGAAGTGGAAGCACTGGGAATGCTCTATAGAGTTTTGCAGGGTTACTTAGAATCCCTGGAAGTATAAAAAAAAACTTGGAATCTATGTCCTTCCCCTATTTTTTTTCCTGTTTTTTTGTTTGCTCATGTGGGATGTAACGCTTCTAGTTGGGAAGAATACTGGCTTAGATCAAAAGGCAAAATCATGATTCTCAATTCCGTAGGCTCAGAAATTAGTTAAGAAGCAGAAGCTGTTTCTGTGAAAGGCAAGTGTATTTCTGTCCTGGGATACTTCTGGAATCTCAACATTTCTTTTTTTTTCTATCAGAAACAGGCAGAAAGCAAGTTGAGAAAGTTAGTCCTGTCTGTTTTCTTTCTCTGTGGAGATCTGTTACCAGATATGTGGAAGAAGATGCTTGGGATGCAATAGCTCTGCTCTTACAAAAACTGAGGATGTACATATTAACCAATCTGGCACGCTTGAGCTCGTTCTTAGCCAGACTTATGCAGGAAACAAGGCTTATATAACTGCACCATCTGTCTTCCCATTAATTCTTAGCTGAAAGTAGCCAATGGGGTCAAACTTGATGGGGAGTAGAGATTTCATCAAATTAACGCAAGCTTCATGAAAAGGGGATAGAAAAGGGAGTAATACAACCCTCACTGAGGTGGAAGCCTACATGTCCCACATTAGCCATGTTAATTGGGAAGGAGGAATCGGGCTTCAAGTGCTCCAGGGCCAATAAAAAAAATAATCAATAAAACCTGCAGAATACCTGGCTTAGTGGATTGTCGCACCAAGGGGCTACGGTCATCTTTAGAGCTGATGCTGGCTGGCGTTGCAGAGTATGGCAGTATGTAGCACAGGTTACTCTTCCACCATCTTCCTCTTGACAATTAACATATTAATATTGGTGTGGTTCAGCAGAGGGAGCTAGTGAGTAAGCTTTGTCCAAATGCAGAGCTCCTGGCCTGCTGGCTGGGTGCATGTCTCATGTTGCACTGTTCTGGCCTGTGAAGATGTTCGTTATTTCCCTGTCATCAGAACTATGTCGTGATGAGTTACATCTGCTGTTGTATGCGGTTTGGTGGATGATGGGTATGGTCAGATCTCTTAAGTTGATGTGAGATTTTACTGCAGTGGTGGGACTGGCCTGTTTGCATAAATCAGCTCTAAAAAGATACGGAAGTGTGGCACGCATCTCGCTGCTAGTACTAAGATAGGTTTACTGATACTACCAAAGAAAGATCTTAATCCTATACGCTTAGAAAGCTGAGTTAAAGTAAAGATTGTACGTGGGAATACTTAAATGGGAAAAGTCCAAAAACAGCAAGTAGACCTCTTGATCAAAATAGTTTGTAGCAGCATGTGGTATCGCAGAGTCTGCAAATCAAGATTTGGTTACGCAGTTGCAGTCTAAGAGAACCTTTAAGAGGTACTAGTGCTTCAGTCGTTCCCTTCCCCTCTGGGAATGGGGAAGTTGTAGTAACCAAATAGTCCGGTGGGCTAGTCTAAGAATAATTAGGCATTTAGATACAGTGGTATTTTCTATAATTATTGATTACTCTGACACATTCCTCATTTGTGTATCATGACATGAAATGATATGTGGAGCCATTAACCTTGTTTACTGAATAGGGAGGTTTTGTCTCCTAGTGTGTACTCAGGAAGTGATTTGATAATATAATTAAGTTGTCTTAATAGGTTCTGGTTCAGAGAAATGATCTCACGTGCTGCCATTGCCTCCCTCGCACCAGTCCTGACACTTGTCTGACTAGATAGTGACCAATAACACAGCCCTGCAAGGTAGGGAGAGAGAGGGAGGAGAGAATGTTTTCATACTGGTTTAGATCCCTGAACTGAGTCACTGTGGAGATGAATGTTGGTGTCGGCACTGGGGGGCGTGGGAGCAGGCCTGCTTCTGGGGGCGCTAGCTGTTAAGTCAAATTTTAACACCAAATCATGCCTTCACAGTGCCGAGCAGCTCCTCGGGCTTTGCTGCAGAAAATGGAGATGGCAAACCCCTCGTCTTTCATAAGGAAAGGCAGCTGGTGGACAGCTGTGATTTGTTTCTCTCCTAACCTCTAAAATATTTTCCTTGAGTTCTGTGAAAACTGGCTTTTTCCTGAGATGCTCTGGGGTGGGGGATGGAAAAGAGGAAAAACAAGGACTGTACAGATGACCAACACAGAAACAAAGTGAATATTCAGAAGGATTTTTCAATCTAGATAATACTGTCCACTACCTGAAAAATACTTCCACCACATAAAGAGCATTTGTGTGTGTTCTTGCTGTCCCGCAGCTTTTCTCATTCTGAGCATGTAAACAGTTCTGCAGTCCTGGCTAGCTGAGTCATTGCTTTTCACCGAGCATCCCCCACAGAAGAAGCTAGAGACATCCAAAGCCTCAGTCACCCAATCAAAAGTGCTGGAGATGTGCAGGTCCAAAAATAGTGACAGACTCAACCACAGCAGCACTTCATTAGCATCAAATGTGCTCTTTGCTTCAGCTGCCTAATAAAGTGATATGTAATTATAATAAAGCATCCTTTTGAGAGGAAAGATAGAGGGATGTTCGCTTTCTCAGGGAATTGGTAATAAGATGCAAGGCCTTATTATCTACAGGCACCTATTTTTACCTATTAGCTACCTCTGAAATGACCTGGTGGACTCAGCCCAGTCCAGAGAGGCTGTCCCCCAGCTGCCGTGTTGGCCGGCAGTCTCGGGGAGGCAGACGCTAGCCTTGCCTCTGGGACTAGGAGCCTTAGGAGAAACTGAGGCTTATTTGCAAGACAAAGTACTTTCCAGTGTCAGTTTTGTGGGAAATGTTACCTTTGGCATTTCAGGTGCGACACGCTTGGTTTTAACTTTAATTAAGAGAAGACACTGCGGCTGTAATGTGAAAGCACTTTTACAGGGGTACCACACATACCATTTTGGCCAGGTGTTGAGGAAAATATGCCAGTGCCCAGATGTCCAGCTACTCAGTTCACCTATGCTATAGGATACCTATAGGATGTGCCTTGTCACGCAGGGGCAGCTGAACCTTCTTTCACCAGCGTATTTCTGACTGATCCCTGCCCTTCCTCTCCTCGTAGTTCACAGAACAGTTGCCACTGGTACACCCAGCCCCACTTCTGCAAACAGTCATTACAGGACTTCCCGCAAGCTCAATAAAAATAAATAGAATATGGGGACAGTTTCTTTGTCTTCACCACCTGGAAGCAGCTCTGCTTTACCCTCATAGAAAATGTAGGCAAGATCAGCTGAGAAGCCATTCATAGGGAAGAGCTGGCCTGGGCAGCCTTCCTCTAGCAAATGCTAGAGAACTCCCTCCACTCTTCTCCAAATGCTGATTCCCATCTCATTTTAAATGATTCAAGCATTAGGAAACCCATCCAAATGGATTTGACTAAAGGAATTTGTTCCAGATTCTCTGTGTATTCTTTTAGTATGTTTTGTTTCTTGTCTTTCAGCAAGGAGGGCTTCTTGGTCTCTCCTTATTAAAATCAACTGGGTTTTAAGATCAAAACTGCTTTTTACAGTTTTCTAATCAATGCTTAAAACTCCAGGCGAGTAATTACCCTGCTGAGTTTGAAACGGGACAGCAGAGTTCTGCCCCTGTCCTTGGCTTGCTGTGAAGGCTGTGTTACTGAGGTCTGTTAAAGTCGCATTAGGATAAGGGGTCGCACCATTTTCTGGTGCTGTTTAGGGGATTAAGCACCATACCAGTCTACAAATTTCAGTGGCTCCTATGATTTTATCAGCTATTACTCTGTTACTAGACAGATGCATGGACAGTTTAGTCTAAGAGATTTAGAACTACATCAGAGAGTCGTGTAAACTCCACTACGCTTTCTTCTGTCATTATTGTCTTGAAGTATCGGGTCACATAAATGACATAATCATATGGGTACAGTATTAAGAGCTATTCTGGTTTGGAGACAGCACCTGAAGTTCCCAGTGACTTGTGCAGGCATGAGAGGATGCAGGAAAAGGGGAACTATTTACCTGTTAATTTGATTTCTCCAGTTCTCCTGCATTACAGTCTGCAATAAGCACTTGACAACTCATTGTTTAAGCAATTAGAGCAATTACATCCATATTTTTATAAGGATCTTATTCATAATAGTTCTTGCTATTTTTTTTCCTGGTTGTTCAGGAAGCTACTAATTGAACAAAGCAAGCCAGTCCCACTGGCTGTAGTCAACATTTGCACTGAGTCATGCAAGGGGGTTGGTCTGTGATGGTTGTATGTGGAATTTCTACGCTTGCCAATAAGCAGCCATGAAATTTCTTACTTGTTTAGCTGCTTTTTCATAGTTTGTTGGGTATTTTTTTAGATCAGACCAGTTTTGACCCTCTCGCAGACGAAGAGTCAAAAAACATTTTTGTCAGCTGACTGCCTTTTTTGGCTCATTTTGTCCTGTTTTTTTCCCCATTAGTTCAATGTTTATCTTTCTCAGTGGAAATGACTTTACATGATAGATTGTACACACAGACAGCAACTTCTATGACCTAACCATGGTTCACACTATACCAGACATAAATACTTATTAGTAGTAATAATGATAAGAAGAGAGGAAGCATGGTAGTCAAAATATTACTTGAGATTAAAGAAATTCAATTTTTCTTTCTCAGCTGTATCGATTTTCTGTGTGATTCTGAGCAAGTAACTTCATTTCAGTGAGGTCAGTGTTCACATACCTGCAGAATAGCTGTAATATGTTCTCATATCGGGTCTCAAGAAGCGCTTTAAACTTCCGCAGACATACAATTTATGACAATGCTCTGAAGTACATACAAGAACAAAAAGTCTACGTTTGGATGACACTGAGGAGGGGACCTGATCCATTATTCTAATCTTCCTCTACTATCAACATTTCATACTAAAAAATAAAAACATTGTGGTGTGTTGAAGACTGGCACAGGTGGCATGTTTTCATAGTCCTATTTACCAGTTGTAATGTAATTTTTTGCAGAACTGAGTCCATCATATTTGTACAGGACAGTACAACTAAAAGATTTAGAGTCTCTGGTGACATTCTGTGTTTCCGCATTTTGTCCAATTAGCAGTTCCTATCACTTTGCCTGCAGGGTTTTTTTTAATAATCATAATAAATAACTTCTCATACTTTACATACACTGAGCACATTGGCCTCGTGACACCCGGCAGAGGTAAAATCTGCCACTGTAACACTGAGAAACTCTACACAAAGGTAAAAGGACATATTCAGTCCATTGGAGCAAGTCAGTGGGATGCAGAGAACCACACCAAGTAGCACTAGGAAAGGCTTTAAACCTCATGAAGAAAATAGGAGACTAAACCAGAATCAATTACATCTTCATCTATTTTGTCAGTCCTACTTGACATAGAGGTTTTCCCCTCGCTTGACAGATGCGCTTAGGATGTAATTGTTTTTAAAATTAAGGCTTTCAGATATCACTACGTGCTATACATGGTATCCCGTTGTTCAAAATGCCCATTTTCACTTGAGGAAATAAAATACAAAGATAAAATGTACAAAACCAGTCCTAGGCAGCAATCTTATGTCCTTGCTATACAAGGAAGGAAGGTTATTTTTCAGAACAAGGAAATATGAAGGCCATAAAAAGAATGATGCACTCTCAAAATGTTTCACTGTTTAGGTAAAATCAGTATTCAAATTACTGGTGCTAATGTCCTGCTAAGCTGAAATGAAGATCTGTTTCATGGAATTTCATAGAAATTGGTGAGTAACCATAACTGTTCCTTAAAATAAGCACAAAAAATAAACAAATGCTTCTCTAGAATCAGAGAACTGAAACAACAGCAACTACTGTTCAAATGAGAGGCACATGGCAAAGCTGTACATTGCACATTATCCGCATGGCTTCCCTCTGGACTGACACAGAAAGTGCAAAAAGGGCATTTGAAATCCAACCTTTGTGTTTGTGTGAGAGAAAAAAAATACAAACAAGCACATACTAGGGACACAGAGGGGAAAAAAGGAAAAGTGCATTTTGAGACTGCTGATGCAAGAGAACTTTTTTTGGTCAAAATACTGGCTTTCATCAAACAACAGTGCGCAAAAAACTGTGGTTTACGTAATCCAACACTCTAGGAAAAAAGACTTTTTCATACTTTGTAAATTAACAGGATTTCATCAAGGCAATGTTGAACATCATCATGAAACTTTCTTCTAACACAGGCAACCCATCAATCTGCAAACTGGCTAACAGCTTGGATCAAAAAAAAATGAAAATAATACAAATAACATCACAAATTACGTGGCTTGGGCTTACTTGAAATAACAGCTGATATCACAAGTACCTGAGAAGGGTGTCCCAGCGTGAGCCAGTCAGTGCAGCTGTCTCCTGGGGATTTATAAGAATACTCATTAGAATTTCTATCATTCTTCCCATCCTGTCACCACAAGCTGCATCTTTTCATGTCATTCAATTGGCCACCGCATCAAGCCTGGGGAGACTGGATAATCAAGCCTAAGAAATGCATTTTTTATGTGTTTGTCATGCACAATCAACAGCCATATGACAACAATCTGGAAGAATGGAGGAATGAGCACAATAACGTAATACGTTCACTGTATTGCATGTGAAAGGCTAGGCTGCTGCTGTCTATTTGTGAACCAATAATCTAAGGAAGGCGGTGATGCTGGTACAGTTCTCCAAATAGTTGGTTGGCTTTGGATGATTGACAGATAATGCTGCTGTCAGTTCTTCCATTGATTGATTGCTCATAGAGTTATTTTAGTTGAAGGGCAATTAACTGTTCTTCATGGTTTATCTGTACGCTACTTGTGATGTTGTTCTTTTTAAAGAAACACTGCTATGTTGTTAAGCATGAAGTCAAGGGTTTATAAAACAACTCCAGAAAAAACTGACTTTTCCCTGTTGACATCGGGATTTTATGTGACATTCCACTGCAGCATTCGCAAACTCAGCTCTGGTGGTGAGGGGTCTGGAGCACAAGTCTTCTGAGGAGCGGCTGAGGGAACTGGGGTTGTTCAGCCTGCAGAAAAGGAGGCTGAGGGGAAACCTTATCGCTCTCTACAGCTTCCTGAAAGGAGGGGGGGGGGGTCAACCTCTTCTCGCTAGTAACAAGTGATATGACAAGAGGAAATGGCCTCAAGTTACGCCAGGAAAGGTTTAGGATGGATATTAGGAAAAAATTCTTCACAGAAAGGGTTGTCAAGCATTGGAACAGGCTGCCCAGGGAAATGGTAGAGTCGCCATCCCTGCAGGTATTTAAAAGACGGGTAGACGTGGTGCTGAGGGACATGATTTAGTGGTGAGTCTGGCAGTGGTTGGTTGGACTTGATGATCTTCAAGGTCCCTTCCAACCTAGGCAATTCTATGACTCTGTAATTCTATGATTCAACTCTACAATATTGCAAACAAAGAAACTGTCCTACCTATAGCAACATGAAAAGATTTCCAACCACCCTGGCTTCATATGAGGGCCAGTCCATCACAAGTCTGGGGAATGATGAATTATTTGGCCTTTACTGGTTTATGCCATCTGGCTGTAAGGAACAGAGGGAAAAACAGGTGAGTCATAGCGAGCATAGGAAGATTGCACTTCTCACAGAAATCAGCAACATCCCTTCACTAACAAAACCACAGCAGACACCTATATCCTTTTTTGTTTGTCTCCCTCATATCTATATGCCACCAAGTTGTTCACTCGCTGTGACTTTATTGCATAATAGTTTTTACTCGTCCTTTAAAAATAGATTATTGGCTGGAAATTATAGGAAAGAGATACCGGAAAGAACAGGAGAAATGCTTCAAGAAAGAAAGGAAGGGGAGGCAGGCTCTATGGGAAGAGCACCTTTGGAGATGTGGGCACTTACAGCTGCAAAAACACCACCACACAGAGAGCAAAATCATTCTTCCCAGAGGAAAAGGCATTCCAATTTGCACTGCATGGTTTCAGTTCTCAATTAGTGGCTTTCAGTTTTAAGTTTGTTTTGAATTCCTGTCACCATTGAAGACAAAATCAGTACAGACCATAGCATTTTCTCAAGCCAGGGATTCTCTAACCTGGCTTCCTTTTCTTAGGAAAAAGGGTAGTTAGTGCTGCAATGCCTGTGAAAACCTGCTAATTAAGACTTCACAGGATCTTGAAACTGATTTTTGAATTTCAAGTAAAAGAGAAAGATAAAAAAGGCTCAAAAGCCACCTAATTTAAAATTCTCATTTAAAATCCTGCTTTGACTCTCTTCTTTGGAGTCCTGTTGTTTCAGATTCTCTAGTCACTGTTACCTCTTTTATAACACCCTCGAACGTTATCCTTACTTAGAGATGTGCTTATGAAATGCAAGTCATTTTTAGATGAATTACATGTAATGAGTTGTGGGTTTTATTCACAATATTGCTAACTCGGCATGGGCGATTGAATAGATCTTTTTGTCGGGATTGGCACAGCTTTTTCTGAAACTTATGTAAAGACCCAGCTCTCGCCTTTTGTAGTAAACAGCTCCCTCAAGCCTTTCACTCTGGATGACACCTACAAAACATGACTGATGGAAGCAAGCTGCCAAAACTCTGCTTCTTGCCATCTTTGAGTAATTCCTCAGTCATTCCCTCCATCATTATTTCTCCCTGTGGATAAGCTATTACATGACATTCCCAAAGCTGCTTTTTGGGGGGTCTTTTTCCTACCTACAGGTCCTTCTGCTTTCTCCCTGCTGTTGGTATGGAAATGACTTTGAACAGAATATAGAAAATAGCAAATGGACTATGAAAACCATCTAATCCTACATCATGAGATCAGCTAAGTCCCCATCAGGTCCAACAGATACTTGCCTAGCGCGTTGCCAAAGCCCTCTATTACCAGAGATCCCACTACCTCAAAGGGCAACCCAGTCTCCTGCTGAACAGGCCATAGCAGTGGGAAATGTTTCCTGATAACTGCCCTCTATCTCTTCAGGTGCAGTGTAAGCCCATTACTTTTGTCCTGCCAACAGCAGCTCACTTCTCTCTGCTTCAGCCTTTCACACATTCCTTACCATGTCTTCTCTCTGACTTCTTTTCTCTAGACTGAACATTTCAAATCCTTTCAAGCTTTCCTCAAACGCTGTGTTTTCAAGGTGCCTGATTACTCTCATCAAGACTTTCCCCAGCCCATCCATGGGCTTCTTGAAATGCAGAAATCAATTCCAAATGCAGCTATTCAGGTGGTGCTTCATATTTAGATTTTAAGCAGTTCTGTTTTGTGTCTGTAAAACATCATAGTAAGATTTTGCTTTTGAATGAAGCTTACAGCTGCTACAGAATTATAGATAATAAGAAAAAGTACGTTGTATAGACAAATTCTTGCCAGTCATAGTAATCCCTGCTTTCCACCCACTTACCTATTCATACATTCCATTTTGCTGTATTTATTATATGTATTTTAAACTCCCAATGTCAAAATATTCCTAACCTTACCATATGATGGATTTAGACTGAGATATATGAATGAAATTAAACTAGCCTAATATTTATCGGTTTTCCTAGATAGTTTGACTTTCTGGTACTCTAAAAAGCAATGAAAACTTATAATTTATTTTAATCCTAAAGTGTTTTCTCTAACAAATCAAGACTTTTATCAACAAGAAATGAAAAATCCAAGATGCACTCATTTCAATTTTTTTTTATTAGTTCTGCTTTGTCACAGAGGAAAAGTATCCCTATTGGCGAAGACTAGCTCCTGAATTGGAAAAAACTCCTGAAACCTGGCTCCTGAAACCTGGTTAGGGTAGGCTGGTTACTACCGTAGCAGGAAAAAGCTGAAGCCTGATGCGAATATTTAGACATGAGACAAACAGATATGATGGGATATTTATGTAAGAAATACAAGTTACAGAATACCTATAATAGTTAATTCCTACGATTCTTGACCTGACCTCCACAGTTCATGGGAAATATATCTTGCCACTAGCGTACGAACAATATGAGTACACTGGCCTTCCTATCCTTTCTTCTGACTTTTCATTTACTTCTAATTACCAGTTCAGTTCAGTTCAGTGAGGCATTGTTGACAATGTTAAAGTTAAAAGAAAAAAAAAAGAAAAAAAAAATAAGGTGACAGAACTGTCTAGTGTCTTAGTGTCTGTCAGAATCTGGAAAATTCAGACTGGGTAGATAACTTCACGAGCAGATACAATCCTCTCCATATTCATGGCTTTGTGCCAGTGCAGACCATCCATCCCAAGGTGAGAGTGAAAGACAACTGCTGTACTGGGAAGCTTCTCCCAGAAATTTTTATTTGTGGTTCTGATGGGATGACTGGGATGTAAAAGGATGTAAAAACGTACTAGAATGTATGTACTATAATTAAAAAATCTCCTCTGATGCCAGTAATGATAGAAATAAGGATAAATAAATTATAAATAAGTAATAGCTCCTGTAGATGTCACAACAATATTTTTCTGCAACACTATACAGAACGTCCTAAGCGAGTTTTAATGATATGGAAGATTTTTAAGAAAATGTACAGCTGGCTGAAAATTTGCCAGTAATTGAAATCAACTCATCCTGTGAATGAGTCATATCTAACAAAACTTCATTTTGAAAAAAACAAAAAAAGTATAATGTTAAAATAGATATTTGGAGTTTTCATTTCAATATTCATTTTATTCAGCATCAAAATTATGAAGAAATTATATCATATAAAAATAAATTAAACCATCGTAACATATGGCTTAAATAAAAATCTTACATAATGTAAGGTAAAATTGGAATAAAAATAAAACTGAAATAAGTTAATTGTCCTGAAATTTACTTTTTCCCCTGACATGTTACATTGCAAATGTCAGCATTTCAGCTTTTTATTCTGGTATTGGTATTAAACATTTTTGATAAATATTCCATAAAACTCTGCCCAGTTCTCACTCAACTTTAAAACAACGTCTGTGTAGGGCCATCCTGATGGGGAGAGAGAACTTATTTCTCCCAGGGATATAAGTTTTGTAAAATACAGCTCTTGTACATTACAGCTCTTGTTCATTACAGCTCTTGTTCAATACAAAGTAACATGAACATAGCCTCCCCACCCACACCGTGAAGCTAGCCAGCTAGTTAACCAGCTGGCTAGTTAACCAGGAGCACATTTCCCACAGCAGAGTGTTGGTGGCCCGGCCACAGGGAGCTCTTTCCCTCCCCAGCACCTGCAAGTACAAGGTATGATGCTTCCCTGCCTTGCGATGCAGCTGCAGCTACTATCCCCCTGCTTCACATTTCCATCAGGCTTTGGTGATGTGAACATCCTTATCCTCCCCCGGGAAGTCTATGGCAGGTTTGACAACATGCTTCAATCAGCGCTGAATGAACATTTCAGGGAGTCTAATGAATCAGACACAAACCCCGGCAGATCACCGCACCCAGCTCCTGTGGGAGTCGTGGACAGGGAGTTAACACCCTGTTTGCCTGTGCGTGTGCAGGGGCCCTGCACTGGGACAGCAGCGTGATCCAGAGGTTAATGAATTTAATTTTCCCTATGATGTACTGAGGATGACTTTACATTGTAATTCCCCTTAAAATACAAGCATGAAATAAAACAGTTTGTGTTCATACTATTTAATGTAACGAAGGAAAATATATTTAATTTAAAGATGAGAGGGCTTTAACATGTTTAACTGATCCATTCTCATTTTTTAACTATCAGAGATTTAAAATTATGATATAGGGCTGTGACTCCAAGTGGGACTTACACTGATTTTACTAAAATTTAAGCTAAGGTCTTCTAACACAAAATAGCAAAAAAATGGACATTTTAGATGTCTGCCTTTGAACAAAGGACATCTTTGAGTAACAGGACATCTTTGAGTAACAAGGCGATGCTCCTAGAAGAAAAAAAAAGTCTGTATATTCTGTGTCAGTAACTGCAATTCTTTCTTGTTATCAACAAATAGCTCTCAAACATGAGGATTTGCAGCACTGTCAACCAATTTACTTAGGAAATTATAGAAAATTATTGAAATACAAATGTAGAAACCCAGACTATTTCTTGATGGTCTAACAGACAACCAGCTTATGACACTTTTTTATTTCCCAAGAGTTTGAAAGAGTTTTATGTAAAATATGGGGTAAATACGAAGCTAGAGAGAGTTCTGATGGAAGATATATTTTGTATTTGTGTCTAAATATCAGCCCCATCTCTATGCTGACCACTTTCAGCATTACAATAGCATTGCCAAGCAGTCCCTTCTTTTACAAGAGGAAGAAAACACTGCCAATCTTGCAGCATACATTTATCCAAAAAGCTACCATTTTTGTAACTCATTCTTGAGAGCTAATTTTAAAATCCTCAGATCTCAGACAAGCTATTAGGGATTTGTCAATTTAACATTACAAACCCTGAGAAACACTTTATAAAATGGACCTTGTCATGATTTGTATGAATTACATAAATCTACCTTGTTACATTTGTATTTTTATAATATTGAGCAGAATATCATAGCAGATTTTTTTCATTTATTTTTTTCGTTGCTTTACTGCACCAGTTTTGAGGGAGGTTGAATTTTAAAACAGTACCGAATAGCTGTGTTTAAAACCTACCTATTTTTGGATATTAATAATGAGTCTTCTGAGACATTAGAGATTCAGAAATTCAGGACAACTACTAAGGGATCTGTTCAGCTCACAACCAGTCTTCCTCACTGATGGGCAGCATTTCGGTAGTTGCCTCCATAAAAGGCTACTTGTGTTAAATTCTTGATTAAGAAAATGAGACATGAGATGACAGAGAGTAATGCTAAATACCAGCTTTCTTTGTTTCTGCATGTGAAATACCACAAACAGAATGTAAGCGTAAGTTGTTATTTCATTTACAAGCCCAGTATGCGTCAAAAATATCGTACAGCTGCAGAGAAAGCAAAGACGATACTGAGACACTAAACAGGAGTATTGCATAGAAGACAGGAACGTGTCCAAACCATTCCACACTGGTAAGGCTTCTTCTAAAGTACCAGAAGCTCAAGAGAGATGTGGACAAGTTGGAGGAAATCCCAAAGAGCAGGCGAATGATCACACTTTCAGAATACGTGGCCTACCAAGAAATTTTGAAAGGATGGGGATTATTTACTGCAGACACAATGTAGAGGAGTTGTGGTCACAGCCTTCGCACATGAAAAAGACTGCATACAAGAGGAAGGAAATAAACTATTCTCTGTGCCTACAACAGCCATTCTCCATGCCTACAAAAGCAGAAAAAAAAAACCAACCAAACAAAAAAGCTTAAATTACAGTAACACAAGTTTAGTTAAGCATTAGGAAACTCCCTAACTGTAAAGACAATTCAACAATGAAAGAGATGGCAGGTGGAGTCTGCATCACTCTAGATGGGACGAGTATGTGTCACAAGTAGTGTAGTTACAGCTTGGGTCGTAACACTGGATTAGATTGACTCTAAGAAAACATTCCAGCATTTTTATTGTGATTCTATAATTTACATTAGTTTCATGTCCAGTTTAGCTAAGGTTATGTTTATGAGGTACGTGATTCACACCCATGTTTTCTATAATAACATTGTTCTTATTCATTTTAATAAAAATCTCTTTTTATTTGTTCTTCCTTCCTCAAGCCTACCTTGCGATCAGTCAGAGCCTTCTTCAGAGATTATTGCTAACATATCAAAATGAGAAAAATGTAATATTTTTCCTCTGCAATTAAAATAGGTTTCTGGAGTTTGAAATTACTTTATTTCACTGGCTAGTTTATTCTTTCTTCTCTGTCAAACGCTGATTTTTTCCACTTCAGTCCTTTCTAGGTTGTGCTTGGAGAAAAATTAAGAAACTATTTTTTAATCGCAGTTAGTGTGCCACAAAATGCCAGTATTCCTTGCATAGTGGCCTTATTAATCATGGCATTTGGGCTCGCTAAATAACATGTACTAGGCAGAGAAGCCAGGATTCAGGGTATAGAAATCTGGTTATTGCAGACCACATAAAAATAGCAACTATTTCTTCTGTTTCACACATTTCTTAGTGCCACAATGGTCATTAAAACTGAAAGTGCCATTTCTAAATTAACAGAAAGATGTACAGCAAAGCCTTAGGATGAAAAGAATTTCCACCATATGTTATAGCTGTTAATATCAAATTAAACTGGAGGGCGAGACAATGTTCCTTTAAATTCCATTACATAATAAGCAAATGGCCCATTCGAAGCATGAATAGTGAGTTCCCATTTTCAGCTCATAGGGCTCAATTTTTGCCCATAGACCATGAGCATCTTCTGCTAAATGTCCCGTGATGCACAGAGAAGCAGAGGAGCACATCCAGCGGCAGGACCGAGGACCAGCGTATGAAGAAGCTCATTCCAGAATCCAGCCACCAGAGGCAGACGCGACCACAGCCATAGCAGCAGACACCCAGCTGTAGACAGCTGATCCCTCTGCTCAAAGATAGTTAAAGCAGAAGACTGGTTTTCTGTACATCCCTCTTTGCAAGTTAAGGGTTTTATTTCTTCAGCTTGATGATTTATGTCGCAAAGTCTGGGGGGTTTTATTTTTTTATGTCTAGTCTGTTTTTTAAGTCGCACCATCTCCCATAACATAGTACAAGACTTTGTAGTTATTGCAGTACACCTCTGAATGCTACATTGAAGACACAGTGGCTGATATTTTCTGGTGACATGCAGAAGAAAAATAATAATTTTTTTCATTATATTATACAACATCTTCTGCAGCAGATGCCAGACAAACTGCATTATATTTGCTGAATTCATTACAGGATCAGGGCCTTAATATTGAAAATTCCATGTAGAAGCTATGTCAGCATTGCATGCTGTGTAAGGTTATAGATTGTACAACATACTGTTAATTCCTGAACGGCAGGCACCTAAAATAATTTAGTAAATCTTATATTTACTGGTGATTATTTTATTTACCTGCACTGAGGCAGGACAGGACACGTTTCTCAGTTTTATAGCATTAGATTAATCCAATAACTGATTTTTAACTTTGAATTGTCAAATCAATACAATTCAGAAGAACTCCAAATAAGCAAATAAATAACTATAAAATGGTAAACATTCCCTCTGTTCATCTTGGGATGTCTTCACACAAATATGGCTAAAAGGGATTTCTAAAACATTTGTACAATCTCAAATTCACAGGTAAGTGGCCTGCTTTTCACTCAAGGGCAGCTCAGGTTACTTACCACAGAAAAACACATGTATCAGGATTCTCGCTGTGGGAAATTGTTCTCTGGCCCCCAATGAAATGACAAAGCACAGCCTCTGGCCAGTATATAATTTAGCCATGCACCTCTTTTTGTGCTTAGCCTGCTATGAATGCATCCAGAGTTACACATACCTCTCTTCTAGCTCTGAGTCAGCTCCTTATTCAAATACAAGGCCTTGGTTTGTATTTCAAAGCAGTTAGTGGATTGAATCGACAGCTATATCAAACCCTGATTCTCCATCCAGGAGCTACTGTGACAACCATATTCCTCTGGGATAAAGCAGTCCAGAAGGCCCTGGAAAGAGCACGTGAGAGTTGGAGACAAAGAATTTTCAGCCTGGGGGTTACCCAGCCTATGAAACAGTCCTTTGGAGAATAACAGATACATCCAAAGCTCAGCCACCTCTACAAAACACCGCAAATCCTTTCTGTTGACAAGCCTTCCTGACATGAGTGTTGCTTCTGCAGTGAACATCCCATTTTGCTCCCAGTTCTGCTATTCATATCGATTTTGTGAAGATGATATTCAACTAGTACCATGATAGTATTAGAAAATCTAAAGACAGAATTTTTTTCAGTGTTACTCCCACTGAAATGTATACACACTTTGTGTTTCTCTTCCTCTATTCCTGTCTCATGTGAATGAATGAAAACAATGTAAAACTCCTTCTCTGGTAACAAAACAATAACACCAGTCACTATCTTGCAATGAAATATTGTGACTAATCTAACCTCAGCAGCCTTCCCGTTCCTCCAAGGAGACCTTGTGAGCACAGCTTATCTCAACTGCCAGAACTCTGCTGCCACGTCCCACCTGCCATAAAATCTTCAAATCTCAGCATTCTCTCTCTTCCGCACACAAGCAGGGCTCCCGTGGGAGGATCAGGGTGGATTTCATATCTATGGATATGTCCATCTGCAGCCGTTGCTCTCTGTGTCACGTCTTGACCAAAAATAACAGATGCCCGTGAATGATCTTTCCCATACAAAAAACTTTGATACCAACTCTCCATACTCTCCCTGTTGAAAAATGACACTCTAGTGCAGAGGCAAATAATATCTATTTCTATAGTAAAACCAAGCCTGGAGACTCTTCTGCTCTCTGATACATGAATGGCAGTGATACCCTACCAAATACAGTGTACTGAGCTATCACACAGATCTGTAAACAACTGCTTGTATGAACTTACCTGAGCCCTGTGTTGTCTGAACTGGCCTCAAAGACAAACTACACAATTGTGTGAATGCTCACGCTGCTCAGTCGGTGATACAAAGACGCTTTGTGTGCGTCCTAAGTTGAGTGGTGGTCCATTACATGGAAAAAATGCTTCTTCCCAACCAGATTTAATAGGACGTACAGCATTGGCAATAGATCTCATTTTCCTACAGCTCTGAATACGCTTTTCCTCCAATACCACAGCACATTTGTTATAATGCACTAATATATTAAATAATCTAATCTGATCAAACAGGTAAATAAATCTGTAGCGCTCTGTCTCTGTTCTGCTGTGCACAGTCACTGTTTCATGAAAAGCAGCCACTTGCAATGGGAATCCCCACAGTAATTATACACTAAAAATATTTAACATTTATCATCACGCCTTTCTCATTAACATGATTTGTCTCACAAGCACATACTCTGCTGAACAGCCAGGTACAGCTGCCCTGACACTTTGTGCCTCTCCGAACAGGTTCGGGTGGAGGTCTGAGGCGACCGAGTGTGAAATTAGGCTGGTGGGAAACGGGGAAGGTTACCCAATGCTGCCCCAAACAGACTGAGAGACAGAAGACGGGTCATTTGTTTCTTTGGATCACCTTTTTTCCCACACTTATTGTGGTGTTGTGAACCTTTTTGCTTCACACCCTCTGGCATCCTCATTACACAGATAAACCTGGAGGTATGGATTTTAAGGGACATACCTGCTTGCTCACAGGTCCTTCAGGAAAAGGCTCCCTGAGAGGTGACAGGATTCCTTCGAGGAGGTGATGGAGGGGCAGACGAGGGGAAGGGAGAAAGGGAGGTCATTCTGGAAGGAGAGGGGCACAGACGAAAAAGGGGTGACCAGAGGTGTGAGGAGGAGAGGAACGTGAAGCACCAAGAGGGATCAGTCCTTAGGGGAAGAGAGTAGCTTCAGAGGGGTCCTGACTAGCCAGGAAGGTGAGGCTGAAGAGGGAAACTCTGAGGGGGAAGACCTCACTCCCGGGGTAAGGCGCTGAGGGAGCAGCTCTGGGCGAGGGGCTGAGGAAAAGCGCCTTTGGGTGAAGGGAGGTGAGGAGCGGCGGGGAGCGGCCATTGCGTGAGGGGACGAGGCGCTGAGGGGATCGCCCGGGGGAGCGGAGGTGAGGCGCTGAGGGGATCGCCTCTCTGTGCGGGGTGAGGCG
>VZSZ01000008.1:221403-232512 GCA_013398815.1 Ibidorhyncha struthersii | reverse complement strand
TGGTGGATGCGGATGCAGGGTGAAAGATTTGGGGTATGGAGCCAACTGGTACTGAGGCAATCTACTTGTTTTAAGTCAATCCAGTTTATTTCAAATAATGAAAGTGGAGCTGGGCAGGAGGGTGGTGAGGCGCTGATGAAGATGGAGGGTGAAGTATTGGTGCTACCTCCTTGTTTTGAATCAGTAGGATTAAGGAATCCGAACCATGCTCATGTATTTCAAGGTGGCCTTTGACTCATTTATTTTTATTTATGGCTTTGTATCTTTTTGCTGTTACTTTTAGCTGGTTTGTAATTAATCAGCCTTACAATAAGATGCTCAGGGTACTGGGGTGTCCTGGTGTTGTATTTAGGCTGTTGGCAGTGATCATTATCAAAGAGCCAGGAGGGCAGCTGAAATTTTCATTCTAGCTTTTTACCTTCCCAAAACTGCTGGTGGCTTTGGCTGCAGGCAGATGGTACAGCTGTTTTATCTTACGAGGAGACAGTGAAGGACTGAATGTCACGGATTGTAGGTTGCATCTATTTTGTAGACTGCATTTTTTTTTTTCCCCTGTGTGCCTCCCTTCTCTTCTTTCACCCCGCCCTCTTCTCCAGCAATGTGGCTTGCAATGACACAAGGTCTTTGTCAGAGGAGCTGAGTGGTGTGAGCTGAGAGGGGATGGTTCAGCAGGAGCTTTATCTGTGGGCTATGTTAGGTCACAAGCATTTAGGCCGCAAAACCCTTTAGTGAGGCTTTGGCTGCTAACTGGGGTGTTGCTAGGAAGAACCCATGAGCCAGACTCGCAGTTCTGACAACATCGTTGTTCGCCTTGTGACATGAAATCTTTATGGTGTTTATGAAAACTTCCCTTAGCCTTATCTAAGGAAAGATATTTTTTGCTGAAGGTGCATTTTCTTTTCTGTGTGTGATGTGACACTGGGGATCGGGATGGGAATATTAGCTGCTCCTAGGAAATGGATGTTGGCGAATATCACATGAACAGGAAGAGAGAGACTTTTTAAGGTGGATGACTTATTGCTATGTGTATAAACATGGAATGCTCTGGCATTCAATGCAGCTTATATTCAAGAAGGTATTTTCATTCCATTACATAGTTCTAGAAGCAGCTCTGCTTCTAATAACTAATGTTAGAAAAATACATGCTCCCACAGCATTATTTGTGTTATATCATAATAAAGTAAGATATCCTTCAAAAACAAACAAACAAAAGATTCAAAACCCAAACCAAACTTTATTTTTAAGATCCTGCAAGCTAGACCAGAAGCTTTCCAGCATGAAACTTGATACAGAGCTTCACTTGGCAAACACTTTAGCACTGGAGAATTTTTTGTTAGTGCTAGGAAAGTCTATGAAACTATGATTGTTTGGAAGCAAGACAGAGGGAATTAGTGTTACTGTGTCTTGTCCTTTATGACACTCTTATAATGAGTGTTTCAGCAATCTAGTGCCACTGATTCACGTAATTTTTCCTGTTCTAGGAATTTTTTTTGTATTGTACATGTTTGCACTGTGAAATGTTAAAATAAATAAATAAATAAGACTTTTTGTTATGGTGTTTATGTTGATTTATAGTCTTAAGTCACAGAATATTGCAGCATTTCATTTCCTTCCACTGAAAGAAATGATGACCACAATGACATTTTTCAGATCTTGTTTGTAAAGTGGTTTATAGTTTTGGTATTGAGGGGAGCGGGTTAAAAAAAAAAAAAAGTTAAATTTCAAGTGGTATAAATGTAAATTATTTAGGTCATAACTTTTCTGTCTTTTTTTAAAAAGTTGTTGGTTTTTTTTTAATTAAGGGCTACCTTGCTAAACTGGAATGGCTTTGAGGAGCCATTTTGTGGAAATAGGTGCATGAATGTTATTGAAGTATGGCCATGCAGTCGACTAATACAGTGAATAGCTTATTTGCACTCTTTCTCCTACTTGCAATGCAATAAATATATTTGAAAATGGTCCAAATAGAAATCTCTTGGGATGTGTTATTGGACCAGGTAGGAGATGCTGCAGCTGCTGCTTTGATTGGTAAACTTCTTTAATACACTTGTGCTTCATCAGTGGTGGTCAGAACCCTCTGACTGAATGTCTGATATGACATGCTTAATTAGAAAATAAAATATACTTAAATGGATTTTTTTTTGGGGGGGGGTAGAAGTATCATTCTGGTCTGTTTTGCTTAAATATCCCTTTAAAGAGCTTATTGGGGAATAATGCCAGTGTATTTGGATGTGTTTCCTTTGTCCTTATGTTTAAAGGTTTTGTCTATTTATAAAAATAAAAGCAGAGGAAAAAATGTTATGGTGCTAGTATTATACCAAGAAAGGCTTTTGAAAATTTATTATTTTGTTCTTTTGACTCCCATATAACTTTTTCGTATTTTTTTATATATTTGTGTGTATTTTTTTTTTTCCTTAACGGTAGCTTACAAAAGTGTTAACCTTCTCTTTCCTGTGAAGGTAACTTGTTTTAGGAGTACCTATAGGTTTAAAGAATGTGGGGAGTTTTGTTTTATTTTTTATGTGATGTAAATGAGGTATGCCAACTTCTTAGACTGTCTGTCGGCATATTTCCAAAGAATATGTATTACCAAAAAGAAAGGAGGCACTTTTGTTTTTTTATTTGATAGAGTTTTGTAATGATGTGCATATAAAAGCTGCTCCTGGTATGGGTTTCCCAATAAAATCTTCTACTCAAAAGAGACCTAGATTAGTTAGCAATTATGCAAGCCTTTGCACCCTTATTTTAAAGACTTTCATATGGAGAAGTAACTTTCAAAGTGCAAAGTCTTCTGCTTCTTGGAGACAACCTTGCGTGACTAACAACTGAAGATGTTGCCATGACATTTTGTCCGGACTCTGCCCTGGCTGTCAGTGCCTGCACAGGAGGGACAGCTTAATGGAAGATGAGTTGTTCTTTAATGTGTCCCAATGGAAACTGCAGCACTTCCAGAATTCTCCCTATCAAACATCTCTCACAGAGACTACAGCCCCTGGGAGCAGGGCAAGAGGTATGTCTGAAGGTAGAGGTCCCTCAAACCATGTAGTTTTAATCTGCCCGTATGCCAGAGTCACCATGCTGAGGCTTGTGAGAGTGCCAGCAATATAAATTGATGTGCTAACCCTTGGTAACATAATAAGGAGGACACTACTGAACAGTGGTTGTTCATATAGGCTACAACATAGCCATCTGATGGCAAAAAACCCCATTCACTTCTTTCTAGGCAGTTTAGTTTGGTTGACATACATTACCCTTGTTATCCTCCCATTTGAGGAGGCCTTCTTTCTGATCTTCAAATTTGCGTCTGGTATTTTCATTAGTTTTAAATTTGCAGCATTGGCAATTTTTCAGCGAACTAGCGATAGGCTCAATTATTTTTTCCACAAGGAAATAAGTGGGAAGAAAGACAAATCTACAATATATAGTCACAGTATAAAGTAGAGCAACCTTATGTGTCACTCCACTTAACACATAAGCACTCTGTTTTACGTAACAGCCTCGCAGATATAATAGTCATTTGGATATCTGTTCTTTCTGCTCTCCTGCAGAGCCTGGGAGAGTTCTAAATACCTGAATTATTATTTTTTTTCTTTAACATATTTTTAACATGAAGCTAAAAGTGTAGCTCCTACCTCAGTAGCTGCCTGGATAGTGTGTGTATCTGTCCTCATCTGATGTTTTGACTCTTGTCAAGCTCTGTTACTGTAGGACAGAGTACAAGATACCACTGGAACAATAAAAAATAATAAAAAAAAATAGTGATGTCCTTTCCTTTTCCCCCAGTATGGTCTGGGCTAGCCGTTTAGGGAGAAGTTGAACAACTGAAGTCCGGTGCTGTTTTAACAGGATGTGCCAATCCTGTGACTAACTTGTGTTTTCTGTCAAAATGATTTAGACTTGAAGATACCTGCTAAACTTGACGCTTTCACCCATTTTCCTCACGGACCAGCAGAAATGTTTTGTCACTCATCCCTGATTGCTGAAGGAGAGAGTAGTTCTCTCTAATTATCTAGGTCAACGCTTCCCAAATCTTTCTGGTTGTGACCTTACTTCCATCTACAAGCTTCACCTCTGTCAAGATAAAAATCCCTAATGCCAGCATAAACAATTGACTTTTCACTAAGTGGATGACCCCTCTTAGGGTTACGACCTCTAGCTTGGGAACTGCTGATCCAGGCATGTATGTCAGGCTCGGAACTTTCCTAGTCCTTCCTTTTGCGTCCCTTTCCACTTCAAATACTCCAGTGTTCCTCTTTGAGAGTGTTTCTGGCTTTCAGAGAAACACCAGGTGAAGCTAGTTCTTCAAGTCAATTCTGCACAGGAAGATAACCTTCCAAATGTGAGCCTTGGCTGTTACTTTTGCACAGGAGTTGATGGAATTCTTTCAGGCACCACTATATGCTTGCCTTCTGAGAGGACTCTGAAATCTTGATCGCTTTTCCTTTTAAGCTCACTTTCACTAGATAATCTCTGTAAACCACCAATATTGTATGATTTAATCTCCAGCAGAGTTGCTGTTGTTATCATCGGTTGTCATAAAATAACTTGTTTGAATTTATTAAACTTCTATAATATGGACTACCGCGCCTCTTGGCTTTTTATTTTAAAAGTCATATTTTAGTTATCCTAGTAGAGAAATACTAGAAGACTTCCTGTAAAGGATGATTTTGCAAACGTGTTTCCCAAATATAGTTCTTACTATCAATTGCAGCTGATCAGTTCATTGATCTGCACTCTCAGATGTTTAAATGGCAAAAGATTTTTCTTTACCTTTTGCAGACATTTTCATCCACTACAGCCAGAGAAATAGTTTAATAAACAAATGAACAAACAAAGAAATAACACTTTCTTTTATAGCATTTTTTGGTGTGTGTTTACAGCTTGCCTGTACTCTGTAATTCATCTCAGATATCGAGGTTATTTGGTAAATCTGTACAGTTACAAAAAAATTATTTGGTGCAATAGTGTGTATGCAGTAAAAGATAGAGGTTTCTTAGTGATTATTTCTGAGCAAGTAATTAGGTTTCTAATGCTTTCACAAGGGAAAATAGTTCATGCTTTTAGCTGAGTTATTAAAACCTGTGCTGCTATATACAGGTTTATGAATCAGTAGAGGCTTTGAACAAGGTGATACGGTTAAAATTTCTTGAAGCGGAAAAAATCAGAACAATCTTGAAACTTGTAGTTTTCAACTGCAACACTAAAAGCATAATGTAAAGTAAATTATGCAGCAGCTCCTAAGAACCTATAAAATTTCAATATCTAAAACATCAGGATGAAAAAGTTTGCACATATTTATATATTTTACAAACATATGGGCGTATCAAACAAAAAGCCTTATAGAGGGTTTAGAAAAATGTTTTAAAAGAAATCAAGGCAGTGTTTGCACTAAGACAGCTTCCTACTGTGTGTCTTTAGAAATTGCCGTAAGCAGAAATGTTATTACCCAGCAGAGCAACAGAAAGTGGAGGACTAGGAGTGTATGTACAATGTTTATAGGAACAGTTTAAATTTTGATGTGTGTTTCAATTTTCAGGGTACCTTAAAACTGTCAATTCTGGTATTTCTCTTACAGAATAATCTATAGATCTTGTAATTCAGTCTTTTTTACATTATTCTATTTGTATTTCTAGAGACACAAGAACCAAGTAAACAAATGGCGTTCCCTATACATTAATGCTATGGTACAAGACGAATGACCTTATAGCTGTAATGTGGTGTTCAAAGTAGCATAGTTAATTTTTTTTTCACGCTGCTGTTAAAGATATCTTACGATTTTGAGGCTGTTCCTGGTTTTCTGTATAGTTTGTTCCTCCCGTGAGATGGGAATAATACTTAATACTCAGGGGGGTATTACGCATCTAATTGATACTGGTAAATGTACCACCATCTTCAAGAAGTTGTTCTCTTTATGTGTGAAGTTCAGCCAATTTAATTGTGTAGAGAAGAATTAAAGGCTGGTTTTGAGATTTTAAAGCTTTCACTTGCAATATGTAACTTTAGGAAAAACTACACCTTTGAACAGCTTCGTTGCTCACCAGTTCCCTAGGTAGAAGAATTGAAAGTGATCAATGAAACCAGCATATTCAGCCCAGGACTGTTTAAGTTAGTGTGCTGGGAGAGCTATTGCAAAAAGTCCTTGTCCATGTCTGTCATCGGCCATGCGTTTTCTACTTCTTTCCATTCTACTTGCTGTTCTACACCAGGGAACTGGTCTAAACCAAAAATCTAGCTTAAAAAAACCACCAAACCAACCAACCAACCAAAACCCCCAACCAAACAAAAAAACCCACACCACAACTCCAGGCCCTACTGCCAGCACCAGGGAGAGGATGAGGGGATTGGAATTTTAGCCAGAGGAGAAAGCTGCCTTTTAGTGGCAGCTCATGTTTAAATTTACTTAATGTGGTCATAAAACCTCAGGCTAAAACTCTTCATGTGGATTAGTGTGTCTTAATTGTAGTGCATCCGATATTTACTACCAATGGGGAAACACTTTACACTAATAATAGTGAATGCCAGTGACTACCTTCTGGAGCAGTATTGGCAAAAATACTTCTTCCAATTAAGCAATATCTGGTTAAGGTCATGTAGTAGGACAAAAATTGGATACAGCAGGAAAGATGACATCCTCCCCATAGCTGATGATTTAAAATTAGATACCTGTCATGCCTCTCAATGTTGAAGATGATGTCAACGACCAATTAGAGTGCTTGAACTTTGGATTAACCATTTCCTAATTAAAATATTTATTAAAGTTAATTTAAAATATTACACAAGGAAATAATATTTAAGGACAAGATACTGCAAAATTAAAATAGCGACAATTCAACTTTTTACTAACACAGTTCCTTATTATATGTAACTTCAGGCTGTTAAGTGTGAGACTTTAAAAATCAAAACTTTTCAAAGGCAGTCTTTGTGAACTAGAAGTAGACAAAGTTTGAAAATAGGTAGTGATCACAGTCGCAGTGTATGAGCTGTAATTTCAAAGTCACTGAAGAGTAGGTTTCTCCTTTGCAAAAAATGTCAATGTGATGTTTACCCTACTTAAGAAATCAGATATAGAAAAAGATCTTAAAAAGTGATGTTGTTTTATTTCTTCCACTAGTTCTAGTGTCTCTGTTACGCTATAATTTATAATAGAATTACTTGGTTATGTTAGAATCACTTTTTTGCACTGACGCCGCTTTTTTTTTTTGTTCATTAGAAGTTATTCTTTAAAACTTTATGATTCTATTATAAAGGTTTGGGGTTTTTTTTGTTAATATTATTGATTGTTTCTAAGGAAAATGTTAATGTCTTATCTAAAGCAGAAAATGGTCTATTTTGACACTACCAATGTGTGTAAGGTAGATGGTCTTTACATTTTCTCTCAATTCTCTTTACATTTGTCTTTATAAAATGACTGCTATTTTAACTGCTGCTAAGCATCTTAACTTTTTCATGTTCTTGTTTTCAAAGGATATTAATCTGCATTATTTTTGTAGCTTGGCTAGTTATCTTTTGCTAATTCTGAATGTAATCTGTACATTCAGATTTTGTTGAGTATTCTTTTAAGCATATGTTTGTGTTTTTAGCTTGATGTTGTTACTGCCAAGCTGCTATTTCTGTTAGATGTTGTCTTTTGAGATGTAAGTACTCGAGTAACATGTTTTATGGCAAAGCAATGTGATTGTTAGATTCTTTCCATCCTCTTAGATTCTGTTTAAGCCTTGTTAGTTAAAAATGACTGGTGTTGTAAAGTGATTGATTACTGTTTCAGGTGACTGTTTGCGATGTGCTAGCTTTTGGTTGTCTGCTTCCAAGATCTCCCCAGGTATTGTATAGGTAAACATCCAGGCAAGGTGCCCAAATACCACTAACAAAAGGATGCTGGAAATCAGAGCTCAAACTCAAGTATAAATACAGAAGCCTTAAGGAGGCAGGGGGAAAGGGAATTTTACCTCTTGCTGAATGAGGAATAGTTTTGTTCAATGAAGTGTTGGAGAGGGCGGCTTGAATAACAGACGTGCATCTGCAGGGAAATGAATCTGTACTGATTTTAACAAAGAGAATGGTCAGATCCTCTGGATAGGAAGAGAATAAACTAATTTGGGGGAGGATTAAATTTTGCTGGGGGATTTAAAAAGGGAGATTTGGCAGAGTACACCGGCTTTTATAGCCTGAAGAAACCCTCCGTAGTGGATGCAGCCTCGGGCAAGAGGTGTTCAGAATGGCAGCCTCTGACCCCCATGTGCCAGGGAGGTCTGCAGTAAATCAGCTGTGTTAAGGGATGGGGAAGACCTTTCTGATTCAGTCTTAGTACAAGCCATTCCAGCACAGATTTTCTATTTCCTTTCTTCACCTGTGTCTTTTATAAACATTGGTAGTTGTATTGTCTATTTCAGAATTTGTGAATAAAGATGGTGAGGTTTTTCCTTGCATTTTATTTTTACCTGCTTTGACTTCAGATAGCCTCAAGACAATAAGCTTTGCCTGAAGATAGGAGAAAACTGTGGTCAGTGCGTTGAGGAAACCTGCGATTCCTTTGTGAAGTCTTCAGCCTATCCAAAGGGAAACGGTATAAGTTAGGATGGAGCAAGTGAAGCTCTGACATTAGCATTGGGTTAGAAAGAGGTGTGTTTTGATAAGCAGCGAGACCCAGAATGGTTCACTGGTGCGCTGCAAGAATTTAAGAGCATATCTGAACCCTGAAAGCTCCCAAGTTGTTTGTCACAGCCAGTCACTGTGAAAATTTGGTTTTGAAGCTTCTTTTTGGAGTTAGCTCTGAGTACTCGCCTCTAGTCAGTAAAATGTCTTTTGAGGAAAAGACACTTGAACAAAATTTTCTGAAGACTCCTGTAAATGACCTTAAACCTTTCTCCTAATATCCTTTTATTTTCCTGGAAGTGCAAATGCCTACTTAGGCCTCCAGATGACATTGAATGGTTAAGTTTTTTCACTGGTTCCGTAAGCTGTGTATGAAAACTAGATGATGTAAATTGCTTTATTCTCAAAAATCTGTAAGTCCTGTTTTGGAACTGTCTTCTGAATCTGTTGAATCTAGTATGCTTCATGTATTGTTAGCCCAAATTAGTGCGTATTTTCTTTATGAAAGACCAAAGCAAAACACTTAACAGTTCCAGACACACCATACTATGCTTATAAAGCAAATTATAAACTGTGAGATCAGTGAGAAAACAAAACTTCAGTAGGGAAAGGCTTTTCATCAGCATATTTGCAAATGTTTGACACTGACCTCTTGTCTTGATTTACACAAGACAGACTCAGATGTAGAGCGATATCAAACCCAAACAATCCATCTTCCTGCTAAACTGTGGGACCTGAGGAACAAGAGCATGTAACACAGTGTGACTAGTTTTTTAAGTGTACCTTCAGTTGGACCCTAATGAGTGACAAAATTTGCAAGGTTAAATTATATCCAAAACATGGACCTTTTTGCAACAATTTGGTTATGCAATGTGGCTGAAATAAAGCACTTCACATGTGTTTCAATATTTGAGTATTTAAACCTTCTGCTTGTTATTATATGCTGGGTACAGATGTGCTTTAAAGTCCACATGAGGTTGTACAAAGTTTGTAAATTACTATAGTGGTATACTTATAATTTAGGTGGGTGCAATGTTTTGAAATATTACCTGGCATGGATTGCAGGGTTCCACTATGTCTTCTCCCCTTCCCACAGACTACAGGCAGCTCCCCCTGACCCCATGGAAGTATGATCTAAAAGGGAAAGCCAACTAAGCATACCACAACTTGTCTTTTGTGGTATCTTTGTTATTAGCATAGCCAAAGACCGTAGACCTGTTTTGTTCAACATTTAACTCTCAAGGTGAAAACATTAATTCTCCTTTTCCTCCATTTCTGCAGTTTGTTGTCGCTTAGTTGAGGAACCATCGTGTATTTAGTTTAGTTCAAGAAAGTCAAAAGCAAACCAGTTTAGAAAGTTTTAGATTGCATCTGTAAGAGAAAACAATTAAACTTATTTTAGAGATAATAGAACACACAAATTAATACGAGGTAGTTATTTTAAGTGTGTAATATATGGTTTAGGGATTAATATTCTTAATCTCTTTGAAGAAATTAATTAAAAGAGATTCTTGAGTTTTAAGGAGCTCAATATTAACATCTATTCAAGTGTAATTATGATGTGAATTACTTTAAAGTGAACTTTTCATGACTCTAATGATAAGTGTTCCACTGAAAGCTGTTTCATTGACTTTAGTAATGGTGTTTGTGGAAAAGGCAGATGTAATTTGTCCTAAAGCATTTTATCAAGCTGTTCAAAACTCTACAATTAGACATAAACATCTATTTCATATTCTGTATATCTACTGCCCACAATTAAAAAAAATCACAACCCTGTTTAAAATTACCCATTGCATCTCTTAATCTCTCTCATTCCTCCCTTTTTCTTTTTTTTAAAGTAAATGAGGGAAGGACAGTTTTACGGTATAAACACGGGTCAAAAAAGAGCATGTTTGGGGGTGGATAAGATGAGGCAGTGTGGCATGCAGGCAGAAGCCCTTTGGACACTGTATCTGAAGTATCAGAAAATGTCTGGCTCATTGATTTCCTTGAGGTTGCCATAGCTTAAGTGACTGCGGATCTCAACTGTTCTTGTATGCTGTAGGGAGAAAAGCTGTTCTGTAAATTACTTTAAATTCTGAGTTCTTTCAAGTACCAAGCTGGTACGAACCCATAAATATGTTTCTTTCTGTCGTGGTTTACTTGTTTTCTGTTGTTCCAGCTTTGTCTCCGATTTTACTTAGAAGTGCCAAAAAAGCCTCTTTCTTCTGTCAGAAATGATGATGATGAGACTTTTAGGTTTTTAAATTGTGGCAGCAACTGGAAATATTTGGAGAAAGGTGTAGCTAAGTGCAATATGATAAAATTGAGAAGGAAAAAACCAGGAGGGAGAGCATATAACAAAATATTCTTGGTTCATTTTAGAGAACTGGTTTGTTTGTTTGAAAAGCTCTAAAACTAGAATGTATACATTCTTCATACAAAATATTGTTGACCTGTTAATTTCCATAGAATGGCTCTAAACTCAGCCCTGGGGACTCTCCACCCCCTCAGTCCTTTTGAAGTTCTTAGCAAAAT